>AP027111.1:45322109-45607109 GCA_028142955.1 Pinctada fucata | reverse complement strand
TTTTCAAAATATAACTTTGTACTTCGAGAAAAATGTTTTTGTTAAACTCAAATGATTTATTCTCATCTCCAAAAAGTAAAAGGTTGCAAGTCACGGGAAAATTTAAATTGTTCAATAAAACAGTACGTAGATTAGTGAAGATCGAACACTCCAATAGGAAGTGGGCAGCAGATTCTACCTGGCCACACTGACAATACGGGTCGTTTTCAATATTGCGTAGGTACAAATGTTGTTTTAGTGCACTGCAGCGTGTTCGAATTCGAGTGTGAATCACCTGTCCGCGTCGTGAACCAACATAGTAGAGCAGTTGCATTTAGTTTACTTTACTACTTCTTTTACCTCACCTCTACGCTTCAGTGGTCACTGCGGTTAGGGGTGACATAATCTTGGTCTCGAGTATTGACGACTACAGTTAACTTTTAAAGCTGACCTACCCTGACGTTTTGCGGGTACATTTCATATCTTGGACATAAAACTTACGGGTACATTTTATGTAAATTTCCCCTTTTCGGACGAAGAAACATTAAGCATTGTAATTTTTGCTACATAAATAAATGATCTTTCCGTCTGCATGTCCGTCCGTCTGATGATTATACTTTCACATTTAAATGGTAAAAAAGTGACAGGTCAGCTTTAAAAGGTAACTGTAGTTGGATCGCCTCGGGACAGGTGTGTATTGAACAATGTAAAGCCATGGCTGTGAAATATTCTATTTAACGTGTGCGGACTGGTACCTTTCGAGACTAAATACCAGATAAAAAGCATACACTCACAATTAATTCGAGATTGCCAAAGGTATCCTGTCATACTGAAAAAAAAAGTCCCACTACGGCTTTATTACTCGAAATGAAAAACGGCTCAAATGGATCTATTTAAACCAAGACTTAGCTATAATAGCTCACATTCCCGTCTCCCCTGACTTGTACAGTGGATATGTGCCTTAAATAAAATTTCAGAATAATACATGTCATTGACAACAATACAAAAATTGTATGTTTGTGTGTTTTCGCCTAACTGGAGGGTGTCTTTTTTTAAAACACCAGGATGGAAAACGAATTTTAAATACCACGGCCTAATCCCTAACCACAGTGACCACTGAAGCGTAGAGGTGAGGTAAAAGTAGAAGTAAAGTAAGAAGTAAAATAAATGCAACTGCTCTAGTAGTAGCTTAAGATTTTACCTGGATTATATAGTTTAGAAAGTGCAGTTTTAAAAGAAATAAGTGATTTGGAATTTTTAACATTTTGTGGCAAGTTGTTCCAGAGTCGAATTGAGGAGGGAAAAAAACTATTGAAATGGTAAGTAGTTCTACAAAGTTGAGATGTAATATTTTGAGAGTTGCGAGTGTTATAATTAAAATATGCTGCTCGTCATGATTGGGTGGAAGAAGGTTACTAAGGTACTCTGGCGTAAGATTATTCCTAATTTTATAAAATTGAATCAGTTTATGCTTTTCTCTTCTTTTATCTAACTTTTCTAATTTAGACTCAGAGTATAATGTATTATGACTTATTAACTTAGTTGTTCCTGTAATTATCATAGCTGCTTCTATATTAATATTTTCTAATTTATCACTGTAATAATTTGGAATATTGTCGAAGATGATATCACCATATTCAAGAATAGGTCTAATAGAGGATAGGTACATAATTTCTAGAGTTTTACGATCTAAATCAAATTTTAATCTCCTAAGTAAGTTTATCTTTCTGTTAGCTTTCGAAATTATAAAATCAATATGTTCGCCCCAGTGGCAGTTACTGTTAAATATGAAACCTAAATGTTTATGTGAGCTTACTTCAACAATAGTTGTACTATCGAAATGTAGGACAGGATGATTAGTTTTATTACTTTTACGTGATATCAAAAGGGTTTCAGTTTTTTGCGGATTAAAGTTGACGAGCCATTTTTTTGTCCAATTGTGCACTATGTTTAAATCTTGATTAAGAAGCTCTGCGGCTGAATTGGGATTTTCAATTATAATATAGATAGTAGTGTCATCAGCTAATAATTTTATTCTACAATGAATTTCTAGTACGATATCATTTATAAATATAAGAAAAAACTGCGGACCTAAAATTAAACCCTGGGGGACTCCTGCATAAATTTCTAATAATTTTGATTCCTTACCCTCAATAACAACCCTTTGTTTACGACCTAAAAGATAATTTTTGACCCATAGAAGAAGACTGCCTGAAATTCCCATTTTTTCCATTTTGAACAGAAGACCCTTATGCCATACCCGATCAAACGCTTTACTAATATCGAAAAAAAAAACACCCGAATTTCTTTCCCTAAATCTAAAGCAGACGAAATTTCATTTGTAATAAATAATAATTGGTTGATAGTGGAATCGCCTGGCCGAAATCCTGATTGATGCTGATGAATATTAATTACATGTTCTATGTATCTAAGTGATAGATTAATTTTACTTACAGGAATTACAAATGCTGTTGTTGTTAAGGTTTACCTCTTTACTGCCGGGTTCCAGGCCTTTGTTATATATCCTGTTGATATCCGTCTGTCTGTCCCTCAGTTCGTTATCTGTTACGATAAGTACTGTTATCTTCATCCCCGTCTCAATCTATAAATAGAAATATCGTGTTTGATGTTAAAAGAAAGAAAACGACCACTTTTTCGCAAACTCTGAATATGAAGTCAAAATTAGAAATACATAATTCTGTTATTATTCTCACTCTTTGTTATCAAAAAGCAGAGGAAAATACATGAGTGCAAAAAGAGGTGAGTGTTGACCAATCTTTATATTACATACGTTTTTTTTTAATTTCTACTTATAACATTTATTAACACATCTTACTGAAAAACATCATTTTGTTGCTAGATTCGTGCTCTGCTCTAACTTTCCATATTTCTATCTCATGTCAGAATTAAAAATCTACGGGACTGAAAGTCTTGTAAGCGTGATGTTATGGGTTCAAATCCTCTATAACACCCCCCCCCCCCCCCTCCCTTCCTTAACATTTGACCGTTGAATATTACTGATCATGTGACATTCTTCTTCACAATTACTTACAAAAATGTAACTTAGCATAATGAAATAGATAAATATGAAGTTTCTTTTGCATAAAAACCTAGTAACCTTACCTTGTAAATATAAGAAGATTCATTACACATACCTCATAGTAACAACTTCCTTAATTTATATTTTATTTGCTTCAAATTAAGTGTAATTGTTTCGAGATCTTTTAGTGGATGCTTAAGAGTAGAATGAGTTTTTGAGGAGAATATTAATAAATTGTTTTAAAATTTACATAATTTTTCCTTAATTGGCTGCGTGTTAAGATCTCCAACATTAGCTTTTTAAAACAGATCATTCCAATTTTGACTATTCCTCTGAGACTATGCAGTATGATAAGCAAAGATAATTTTAATGATTTTTTTTTTCTTTATGAATCACATATTACTCCCAGCTTGTACGCCTATAAATAATGCCTAGGTCATGCTAAACGTCTTCAAATTGAATAGCATCATTTAAGAACAGATAAATTGGCAGCATGGACCAGACATGCACGTTTCGGGTACTTAACCCTCGTCAATGATCCTCAAATGTTAACAATGTAATATGCCAAAAAAGTATGAAAGTTACTATGTCGAAAAATCGTTCGAAAGACGTAGCAGGATGGGTGGGATATGATGCTACAGGACCCACGTTTTAGAAATTTCAAGAAATTATGATAAAATAATAATTTTGATCTGTTTTAAAAAGCTAATGTTGGAGATCTAAGAACACAGTCAATTAAGGAAAAAATATGTAAATTTAAAACAATTTATTAATATTTTCCTCAAAAACTCATTCTACTCTTAAGCATCCACTAAAAGATCTCGAAACAATTTTATAAAAATTCATGGAACTAAATTGCCCTATCGGGTGACAAGGTCACAGGGTCAAAAGTCATGGTACCAAAATGTAGTACTCTTTATGGTGAATGTGTGTATGAAATATGAAAGGCCTACCATTAAAAGTGTAAAAGAAAACCGTTTTCAAAACTTCTTAACATAAAATGAGTTATACGATAAAGGTCAAGGTCACAGGGTCACAGGGTCAAAAGTCTTGGTACCAAAATGTAGTAATATTTATGGTGAATGTTTGTTTGAAATATGAAAGGCCTACCATTAACAGTATAAAAGAAATCAGCTTTCAAAACTTCTTAACCGGGCAGACGGACGGACAGACAGACAGACATAAAATTAACTTGACCTATCATATACCTTTCGAAAAGAAAAGTAACGAATGCCCAGCGTTCAGATTATAAGAATTCGGGGGAAATTATTGGGAAATACAAAATCCCATCAAATTTTGTGACTACGCACTGTCTAAATCTTCTTTTCTTTTTTTTCTTTTTTTTTCTTTTCTTTTTTTTTTTCTTATCGCTCATCACTTTATTGCATGTTGTCTTCGATAACAATCCACACGGTATATATCCTCCATGAAACAGCACAGTCGACTGGACGGTGAGAGACATTTCGACTGTTCTTACCAATCGCATTCTAAATATAGAACCAAAGCGTTGTCATGACGACATGTCTTACTTTCGTGAAGTCGAAAAAGCGCGAGGACATCAGAATGTTTGTGTTTTTCCATTGGTCATGAAAATATCTTTTTGCACATATTGCTTCGGATGAAAATCATTTCGGAACAACCTGGAATTTTGGCAAGAGTGCATTAAAAGTCTACATTGTAGATGGCGCCAGGAAAATTCAATTTGGCTTTATTCAATTGTTTGACATTAATTAAGTACTACTGACGAGAATTCAATATCCGAAACACGTATATAGTACAATAAAATTAGTACAGCTATAGAACATGTATATTTTTTGTTATCTCTGAAATTTGCCATTTCACCAAAAAATATCATCGAAATTAAAAGAGGTTATAAAACATCTTAACACCATCCCTCCAATGCTATTTTGAACATAGATTTTATTTAGATATTCAACTGAATCGACCCTACAGGAAAATTGGAGCCGCGCACTCTCTGTAATATGAATGCAGAAATTTAAATTCTAAAACTAACTAAGAGGGCGCTGATGAGAATTTGATATTCGAATCACGTGTCTGGTGCCTGAAATTGGTTGGAAATTTTCTTCAAGAATTTAGGTATAGAGTTGGAACCCTTCCGAATTTTCAATATTAACATTAACAACATCTAATAATCTAACAAGCTCGATCCAATAACCCACCCAATACAAGTTGATTTTTTTACGAAAAAAAAAGTACGGTCAGAGAATGATTACAACTGTACAGTGGGCGGCAATTTCCTCATTCCCCAATTTCTTCATTCTCAAAGCCTGATTGCCTTCATTTCACGGTTTCATTAAATTATAACATGCCTAACTTGTAAGATTTTCACTAGAGTTAAAGGAATGCAGAGTGTGAAATTAGTTTAGATATACTTAATCTGGCGTGGGTAGTACCATAGTGAAGTTGTTGGCATACTTTTTACGTAATATCGTATAAGGTGCAAAATACAATAATGGAGAGAGGATAGTCTGCTTTAAGGACATCATCAATTCGTGCAACTTACGCCATACATGTATGAAGAATCTGCAGTTGAAGAACGCAGTATTACGAATGTGGCGTATGGATGAGATGTGTGCTCGTAGTTTTCCATTAAGGTAGAACATTCCTTAAGTCGCAGATGTTCATATTTCCTAAATAACAACTTTAACAATATTTTCATTTCCATATATTCAAAGCTTTTGTTAAACCTGATATTTAAACAAAATATAACTCTTGGTTTCATGATTCTACCGAGAGTGTAGCCGTTTAAACTTAAACATTGGACCCTATGGGAAAAGTAAGAAAAATCCCTTTTTAGGGTTGATGAAATGTAACTATAAAAGTTTCTTTTCCCAAAACCAAATAGTTTGATAATCTGAACAATATTCTGAAAAGAAAAAATAGGGTATACAGGCATAAAATTTCCAGAATCCTGACCTGAGGGATGCTCTACCTTAAAAAGGGTCAGGTACGAAACATTTATGATAGCTTTGTACAATACATAGTATCCTAATGGCGACACGAACAACCTAAAGGATGTTTTCTTATACTTTTTAACTCATCTGAGTCAAAGGCTCGAGTTAGCTATTGTCACATCGTTTCGTCTATCATCCGTCCGTCCTTAGACTGTAAATTTTCTGTTCTTCGACCGCTTGGAGGACTTTGATAAAACTTGGTATGCATGAAGTGTATATAGTAAAATGTCCTCTACCAAGTTTGTTCATTTCGGTCCGATCCTTTCATTGATATTTCTTCTATTCTTTTGGGTTAGGGTTAGGGTTAGGGTTAACCCAAACCCTAACCAATTCACTGCCCCAATTTAGTTCATTTTAGCCATAGCAAACTAGAGGAATGTTTATCTGAAAGAATTTTTTTTCTATTTTTCTTGCCATTTTCTGAGCCTCTAATGCACTTTCAAATAACCGTAATGATTTTAATTTCATGTCTGTTGCATGTTTTTGCACTACAACATTTTCATTTTTCCTCATTTTTCCCCTAAGATAATATTGATATACTTTTAGTGGTATCCTAGTAGAATATTTAGATGAATGCGTTTGTTTATATATTCTATATAAAGAATTTTTTAATCAATCTATTATAATTCTTTTTAGCTTAAAATTCTGGAATTAAAGTGTGAGATTTTGAGCCGTCGTTAACAGATTTTTGGTTAATCGGTACAGTCCTAATGACGAGCTATGTCATCTTTTATATCCATATGTTTTCAGAAGACACATGATAAGCATTGCACAGGTGTACATTTTTACTACTTCTATTTCTAGTGTCCTCAGTTGAGCGTTGTGTCGCCTGGGCCTCTTGTTTTTTTTTTTTTTTTTTTTTTTTTTTTTTTTTTTTTTTTTTTTTTTCTTTTTAAGATTTCATTACATTTAAGGAGTAATTTCTAGTGGGAGAGGAATGCCTCCAAGTTGAAAAACCGATCCCTTTGATATTATTATCGACAAGATATATTTAATCCAGTTACAGTTTTGTATTTCAATACTTCGATACAAAATAAATGAGGCCATAGTAATTTGATATTTTGTTTTACGTTCCGGTCATTATCTGAAAGGTACCCATCCGTCAGGCAAGAAAAAAATACACACACACACATGCATTATGAATTGAGAAACTTTTAGAGAGGGATTGATAAAGAAGAGAAAAAATGGCATTTCCATATAAACAGTAAAAATAGTTAATTTTGCATAATTTATTATTTCAATGTGGAAGTAAAAATTCTGATCTTAAAGATATTATACAAATATGGACTTGGTCGAGGTCATTATGTCATTATAATGACCCGATGAGATTTGTAATATTGACCGAGGTCGAAGGCCGAGGTCAATATTACAAATCTCATCGGGTCATTATAATGACATAATGACCGAGGCCAAGTCCTTATTTGTTATAATATATAACGAATTGTAAGACTACATATGATTGAAACAATGATTCAAATGAATATGAACACATATTTTTTAATTAAGATCTTAATAAATAATTTAACGTTTTTGTGAAAAATGTATCTAGACTTTTAAAATTAAACAAAATAACTATCTTAATTTTTATTGTAAATACTGAAATCAGGACAAATACCACACCGAGTCATTATCTTCCGTCAGCGGTCATTATCGGAAAATAATGACTCGCGCTTCAGCCAATCAGAATCGACGTTACATCCTAGTTATATAATATTCTAAAATATTTTGGTTTGTGTGTGTTTTTCTCTAAACAATTTTCAAAAAAGAAAATACCCATCAGGGGACGTTAACCAAAACATAATTTCTGTGGCCTTACATTTTTTCCAAATGTATTTTTATCTTAACATTCTTTTCTCAGAATCCCTTCTATAAGCTTTACCTTCTAATTAAGTTAGGTATAAAATGCAATATGTCATATGCACGATTTAATATTTGGCCTATTAAGAATTTGTAATGTGATTTATAATTATAAAGGCACCACATTGCATACATGTATATAAGTTAAACCCCACATACATTTAGATATTTTCAGAGTGACCCAAATAAAATGAAATAAAGAAATCTAGAGCTTTAATGTCATTGAATATTATCCAATAAAAAGAAACAAAAAAAAAAAAAATAAACAAAACTAAGCAACTTTTTTTTTAAAGAAAATTAATAGGCAAATCAAGATAATTTCACGATGAACAATACGTCTGTCGATTTTGTTACTTCAATGCAGTCATTTTGATATTCCTTATGTTATCAATTATGAAAAATATTTCCTCCTTTTCTTATCAGATATTACCTCGAGAAAAGAAAATAAGAAATTACACCAACCATGGAAATGCAAATGATTGTCGGTAAAGAGCATTTTTTTGGGGGGGGGGGGTCCTTTCTCTTTCCTATATTTCTATTTGTTTATTTATTTATTTATTTATTCATTTATTTTTTATTTATTTATTTATTATTTATCTATCTATTTATTTATTTATTTATTTATTTATTTATTTATTTATTTATTTATTTATTTATTTATTTATTTATTTATTTATTTATACTTTATTATCTTTATTTGCCAGTACTCGATGTATCTATTTTTTCTAATTATTCTTCAATTGACACTTTAGAGTAACGTTGTCATTTAACGAAAATAATGTCTCCGATAAATATGCTACCCTTAAGGATATTACTACGTTATTAGGGAAATCCCCTTTCAAGTTTCAATATATATCAAATGCACATTAAAATTGCCATATTTCTATATAGGGTAACATACAGATTTGTACCGATTCGAACGTCCGTTTTGATAAATAAATAGGGAAACCGTGTGGTCTTACATCATAGATAGAAATCCACTCAATCAATCACCCATACTTAACAACGACAAAATCTGACTTTTGTGTCGTTTAATGCTACTTTGTAATCTACAAAATTCCTAAATATAAGTAATTAATGCAATACTGGATGGGGCATTTAAAGTCTATTATGGACGCAGACGCTAAACTTTTACGCGCGTTCACTGGATAATCTTGCATTCCATTATCTCCCGCCAAATTTTCATTAAATTTGACATTCCCTCATTCAGACCACGTCATCTTTTTGACAAGTTGTAAGAGCGTAGGACAAATATGAATTTAAGCTCCAAAGTTTTTGTGACCGTAAATCGAGAACGTATAAAGGACCAAGCATATCCCTTACTTGACTTAGAACCTCAGATGATTTATACACGTGAACTGAAAATACACAACATAAGAAGAATACTATATTTTCTAGATCTCTTTTGGAACTTTTCGAATTGATATTTAGTGATACAGGAAATTGTGATATCGAAAAACTTCATAATACGAACATCAAAGGAGAAATTTTGATATCTTACATTTTCATCGGTGCAAGTAAATAAGGAAGCGAAATACACTTCAAACTCGAAGTGGTCAATCATACTAACGTTCTCTGTAAAATTGACCCAAGAAAGGACTACCTGTGGATTTTTTGTTCTAAGTTTAATTAACATCGTGATGGCGCCGATGACGGTAAGAAAGACATGCTACCCCCTGATCATTCTGGAGATTTTATTTTGTGTGCATTGTGTAATATGTGTAGGTCCCAGCTGCACCAATGTTAGCAATACTGTTAATTGTCAACCAGGACTTACATCTTTTCCATCGAGCCTCCAAGCAGGGACAAAGCGTTTATATGCATCCGGAACCCCTTCCAACAAAAATTCAATTCAAAGGCTTACGAAAGCCACATTTTCAACATTAAGTGAACTATCAACCATGCAGATGAGTCATTCCCAAATAAATTTTATTGAAGATGGTGCCTTTTCGAATACGAAACTTAAAAGTTTGGACTTATCCAACAATTTATTATCAGAAATAAGCGAGGCAACTTTCAGCGGATTAAGTGACCTATCTTCTCTAGATTTATCGAACAATCCTGGATTAAGCATCCATCCGAATGCTTTCAAACATATACCGAAACTGAAAGCTTTGTATCTAGGAGACTTAAACTTGATTTCAATAGCAAACATTGGTTTGAATCATGTAAACAATTTAGAAAAGTTAGACTTACATGGAAACAACCTGAAGAGGATTGATACACGTGTTATATTGTCCCTTTCGTCTATTTCGAGTTTGGACATTTCCGGTAACAAAATAACAAGTATGCCTAATGAAACTCTGTCAAAGCTGGGAAAACTTCAAAATATTCACGTTGATAACAATCCATGGGACTGCAGTTGTGAGATTAAATGGATGAAGAATTTACCCAATAATGCGGGACTGAGGATCATTTGCAAGACTCCGAAATCTGTAGAGCATCTTACTGCAGTTGAAGTGGACACATCAAGTCTGCAGTGCGTTCCAGCAGGAGTCACTGGCTTACAAAATTGCAAAGTATCTTACACGCAGGATTACCATACGACCTTGAATACTAGTTGCGTTTTTCAAGGTCATCCTTACCCAGAAGTCACTTGGATAAGACCGGATGGAGCTAAAATCGAGTATTTTAATTATCAATATCCCGGATATTCAGTATCGGAGACTGGCATGATAACAATTAATCAGTTGGACAGAGTGGATAACGGAAAGTGGAAAATGGTGGTGAGAAATATATTAAGAGAGTTTTCATTCCCTGTCACGGTGACGGTAACAAACATTCCTAAATCGACCACGACGACGACGACAACGACTACGACTACAATAACGACTACGACAACGACTCCGGCCCCCACAACAACAACAACCCCGACGACAACTACGACGACAACAAAAGCGCCGACAACGACGAAAAAGACAACAACAACAACAACTACCACACTTGCAACTACAACTGAGAAGAAAACAACCTTATCGCACGGTCATACTTTGTCTTTGTTAACAATACCAAAAACGGATCCACAGCCAAGAGAAGCTAAAACTGACGATTCAATGACCAGTATTTACTATCTCGTCGCGGTTGGTGGGGGTGCCGCATTTTTGACTTCGATGATCTGTTTAGTCATCCATTGTATTTGTGCAAGAAAGAGGGGGAAACGCCCTCCTACACCACAACAACTTTTCAATGCCATTAGAACACCTAGAAGACATAGAAAAATTCATGACGTCAGAGCGGCCATCACGGACGTTGACTGATGGGAAATGTACTGGTATCGCTTTGCTGCATCTGTGATAATTTATTTATTTTCATGTTTGTTATCAGTTTTGCTTGAAATAACTACATTGTCAACATTAAATAAGAAGAACAGCTTCTCAGTGCATATAGATTTCGATAGTAAAGTTCAATTTTGCAAATATCGTGTTTTGGACATTGAAAATAAATCGCTGTCGTCATTTTCAATACATCATTAATTCCAGAGTGTCAAAAATATGTTTGTAAAAGGCAATGCAATTTTGTTTCGTTATAAATTCATGTTAACTCTTCTTCTAACATTATAGAAAGTCAAGTGTTATTAAAACATGTCAGTTTGTCTTTTTATTTTATTTAGAACATAAGCCTAACTTATTCTCGCTAATCACAAAAAGAAGATGGAATTTGGATTCAAAGTATCAAACATACCAGAATTTTTTTTTTAAGCAATGTTTGCACCATAAGTAGAAATATGCTGTAAGAAAGAAATCCCATATGGTATCAAAAGATCCAAGTATAAACCCTACTAGAATCAATATTCGTCTTGCTCCAGTGCAGTAAAGGCAATTGGATTAAAAATGAACTAACGATTTGGTCCATTTCCATTTTATCCTTTGCCTATTTTCTAAATAACAAAGAGGCATTAAAACCTAGAAATTATTCGTTACCATTTGCAAAGACCCCCCCCCCCCCCCATAGAAACAAAAAAAAAAAAGGAAAGGATGTGTGATAAAACTACGATTTTTGTATTACAATAGGATTCCTTCTGGTGATAAATATGAGTTATATTACATAGAAACGTAATCCTTATATCAACGTATTGAGGATTGGAATTCAAAGATTGGCAGCAAGACCACTTTGCTCTGACTACGAAGGAATAAGACAATTAGACATTCAGAATATATTCATCACTCCATCCTATCCCTATCTATTCTATTACAAAACTACAAAATATAGGGATGTCTAAATATGAAACTGTATTAGGACATCGCACTTGAATATAGTCCCTGCAGCAACGAAATTCTTTGTTTGTGGCTCTACCTTGAATACATTAAATGAACAAATAAAAATGCATAATTTAATTCATGAATTCAATTATAGTGATTTCAAAACCTGCAAGACACAATGATTTATAGAACATACTTTACAGTGATTTCTGAAGGATATTCCACCAACAAACAGTAAGGAGCATTGACAGAATTATAACAAGTATATAAGAAATCTAAAGTTTACTTTAAGATTCCCCAAAGAAGCAAAAGTGAATCCCCCGATAGAATTGAGACCAGGTGCCCGGGTAGAGTATGCACCTCCAGTTTACATGCCCCGTCACACACGCCCTGCAAGAAAGGTCAAATCCTGTTTTGACAAATTCGCTGTTTTGAATATTGACAACGAATATTACAATACAAATTTTAAACTTTGAACAATATATACATGTAGTATTATTATATGTTGTCCTGCTATTCATAAAAAATAAGAATGAGAGTGAATGTTGTAGGTAACAATGTTTTTTCCTATTTTCGAAGACAAATATCCTCATTTCATCAATAGACTAAAAATGACACACACACACATACACACCCTCCCTCTCTCTCTCACACACACACACCCTCACACACACACACACACCCTCACACACACCATCACACAAGCAAACTGTAAATGTATGTTAAGAAAAAAAAAGCAAACTCAAAGCGTAAGTTCTTGGTATGTGTGCTCTTCTGTAGAAGCAGCAGGTCCAGATTTTTCCTTCTTCCTCTGCTTCCTCCGTGTATGTGTCCAACAAGCTGTAGCAACCAACGTAAAACTTCCAACGAGAGCAATGGCTCCGCTCACACCAGCACATGTATGGCCAAAATCTGTGTAATAAGGCTGGGGCATTTTTCTGAGACCATTACTTACAAATCCAGTAGAACCAAGGAAAGAAATTCCTGAAATGAAGAATAAAGACATGCTTTTAGCTCGAAAAAGTTCATACTGACACTCACAATAAAAGTTCAAAGGAAACATCAATGTCTTCCTTTTTATTGTTTTATCTTCATCACATTTGAAACCTTTCAAAGTTTGGCCTGATGTCTGATCGGCCCACATGTTTATCAATGTTCAAGTGGTAATCAAACACTAAATGAAATAAGAATTTAAAACACACAATTAGTTGACGACGAAATCAGAAACAAATGCAACACAACGAAATATTAAAAGAAGCATAACTGGACCCTTAAGGTAGAAGGATAGTATTATGACGTCATACCCATATTTACTGTGAAAAATACCCGACAAAAAAGAAACGCACATCATATTATATAGTGATTTTTTCAACTGATCATAAATATTTAGTTAGACATTTGATTATAGTTTTCTTTTTCCAGCTCTCGAATTACCGAGGATAAAACACGTTTCGATCATTTTTTCGCAGCATATCACAATGATAGTGCTGAATAAAGCGCGTTGTTTTAAGCTCCTGTTGCATGGCCGCAGGTTTGGTTTCCTTCTGAAATTTTGTTGTTTGATCTCTTTCAGAAAATTTTCGGTAAAAGTATAGATGAATACTGGTTTCTCTATTCAAATGAAGTCAAAATATGCCAATAAACATGAAAACTAAATTTTGAAGTGGAAATTACCGTATATTGGTGTATGTTTTACAATAAAGAATATCAATATTTTGCAATTCTGATCACGTATACTCGTACATTGTATACTTACGATTTATGATGGAAAATAATAGAATACCTATATATTACATAATTCATTTTATAGAATGAAGATTAAGTGGTGCGTTTCTTTTTTTGTTGGGTATATATATAAGGTGGGAACGTGAGCATTTCTAGATATTTTTATAAGTATAATTAAATGAATCGTTTTACATGAATTCGATTCTTTTATGTCATATCATATGTATTATCTACTGTCCTGTCCACTAAATCCAGAGCACCCTGTTTTGGCGATTTATTCTGTCATTTGACAAATTTTCCAAAAAATTCTAGTTTCCGAGAATTGACCACCTTTTGTCGTAACTGGAAATTAACTTCAACTTACCCTATCAACTGCCTTCAAGCCGCAATATGAAAAATAAAATGTCTACGGGGAATTCCCATGTTAATTTCAAGCCGCTGCCATATTGTTCTCCGTGTCAACAATAGTAAACAATGACGTCAAAGCTCCCGACGTCACGCATTTTCAGCGATTTTACTATAGAAAATCCCCGTAGACTTTTTATTTTCCGTCCTATTTCTAACTTAGCAGACGCACAGCCAAAAAGAATGGTATTTTCTGTTACGACTAAAGGAGTACTATAAAATTGATATCTTTTTGGAAGGTGACATTATCATATTTTAGAGAAAACCGGGAAAACAGGGTGCTCTGGAATTAGTGAACAGGACAGTAGTCTCAAGTTTGAGGTGTTGATGCATAAACATAATCCGGACACCACTAAATCGGCACCACTAAGTCGACACCACCAAGTCGGCACCACTAAGTCGGCGCCACTAAGTCGACACCGAGTATCCATTGCTCTGGTTGGTTTATGTATAGTCTTTGTGTTCAGTGTTTTGACGTCGTATTTGGTGTGACTTATCCCTATTCGGTCTTTTCGAAATAGAGAGTTACTTCCCATTTGTGCAGGTATCTGACGTCAACGCATTGTGACGTCATCAGATTCTATGGAAACCAGCATGAAATTCAGGGAAACAGGGTTACATATATGACGTTTACAAAGGAAATTAATGACGTCACAATGCTTTTACGTCAGGTACCTCCACAAATCGAACGTAGGACTGTAAAATCGAAAAGACGGAATAGCTGATTTTCCAATAGATTCATAAGGCGGACAGACACAAGACATCACAAAATTTGGCGATATTTTCATTGTGACGTCAAAATAGAAAGCATGACAACACATCAAGGTGCTTCGAGACAGTGCGATCAGATGTGACGTCACAATTGAAAATTTTGCCAAATGATGTAATGTCTGGTGTCTGTACATATAAAATCAAGGTTTAAAACGGTCATATATATTTTCTGGAAAATGGACTATTGGGCATTTCTCCTCTGTGTTGTAGCGTATGGGTGTTTGATGTTTTTCTTTGAGTTCTACGACCAAATCTAGTAGGAGATCCCCTCCTTTTCTTGAAATTATGTTTCATTGTCAAATTTTCTGTGCAATATATGTGCAGTACAACAAATAATGTCTCATCAGTGATGAAGTCCGAAATAGAGAAACACCAAATTGTGAACATATTAACTATTTCTGTGCCGCAAGGCCGATTTTGGGCCGATGCAAATCTGGTGGGAAAATATGAGTGAGATTATGATTAACGATAGGAAATTTTATTGTAAAGACATTCTAAACTCAATAAAATGTAAAACTGACTTTGGTTTTCTGTAGAATTCGTGCAAATGTAAGTCTAGATTGTGAAAATCAAGTATCATTCCATTTTCAGACTTAATTTTATTAAAAAAGCTAAAATAGAGCAAACCGAGACGTACACTGGATATTGATGGTTCAAATTTACGACATGTCTATTTATTTTGTTCTAATGAATACTTTTCTAGATCAATGATGTATTTTGTTTATGCTTCCTTGCATTATAAAGGTACATTTTACACTACATGTCTTACAGTGCTCACCAAACCGATCTTGACGTTACGTCATTTTTGTCGGACAGAATGACGTCACAGATGTTTGACGTCACGATTTACGAAGAAAAACATTTGGCGCGTAATAAGTACACGGATTTTTTTCTTGTCAAAAAAGGATACACACAGAAACGTTCTCGATTGAAAGATATTGTAAAGCTTCTTGAGTCTATTAGAAATGTTTCCTAGATGCGAACTTATGATACATGGATTATTTCAATTTTGTAGACTATCCCTGCGGGGGTTAGGTTGGACGTTGAAAGATAAAGAATATACATGTAGGCATTTTTTTGGACTATTTAGCACTCGATGGACTTTCAAAGCTTTGTCATCACTCATGATCATGAAATGATCACATATAAATTATGGTATACTAAGCGCCACATTCGCTCAGCGCAACCCCCCCCCCCCCCCTCTTGGCACTTATAGCTATGATAAAGATTTCATGGTCGGCAAGTGTAAAAACAGAATGCATTTGACCGTCTGTCTGTCGGTTTCCAAGATTGAAACCAAGAACTCTGATTGGATGACACAGTTTCGACTCCTCAACCACTGCATTAAGAATGTGCGATATGTGGACCTCTTACATGTATCGTTTTTCTTTTTCCTTGGAGGGGGGGGGGGGGCGCCAATGTATTCTTATTTTTTGGTAGATTTGTATATGTTTACCCATGGTTAACAGTTTCTGTCAGACAATTACTAATGAGGCAATGTGCACTGAGGAAAAAAACCAAAATGATTATTTATCTAAGATCAGGGGAATAGCGGCACAGGAGCTCGATGCCAACAACCTTCAATGACACCCGCCCCTTCACATCTCTCTATAGTTAAAGTATATCAACGGCGTAGCTCTGCCTGAAAAAGAGGAGGGATACAACATTCCAAAATATCTAACAGGCAAATGTCACGTGATAGGCTCTTGCGATTATCAAAAAATGCAGTGCAGTTGGTTTGGTACCTTCATATAAGGGAAACGCAGTAGGAATGTAAATATTATACGGTATGTTTCATCTTTCTCAAATGTTTTTTTTTCCATCATGAATACGTGAACGCCACACATGCTTCATATGGTCAGGGTAAGAGCTGATTCCCTCAACTTATGCAAACATATATTTTCATGAAATGCGCCCATTATGAAGAGTAAAATATTAACGTTTTGTAGAGACCAAAGTCCGTCCATTTAATTCGATGAATTTCAAGTCACACTCGATCAACTTGTACAACTTGAACGGAGCTTTTAGTAGCCTACAGGCAGACCACAGGGGCTACTGTGCACAAAGAGTACCTACAATAAATAACACCCCCCTCCCTTATTATACATATACAATTTGTTTATGTACTATAGGTGGGGTTGGGCGGTTTCTATTCTGTACTCTTTGTGTACTGTAGCCCCTTTGGGCAGCCTGTTGGTACGCACTATGTGGAGTTTGCCGACGCTGTATAGGTAGACTGGCAACCGTTCTTGGTTTTCTCCGTTCGTTTTTACTTCCTACGAAAACAGACCGGTATCCGCCGCCATTTTGAAAGTCGAATGTTTACATTGGAGACCAGATGAAGTTGAGAAATCGACAACGACATGAGTATGAATGATAAAAACATATTGAATCAACTTTATTCGGTTACAATGCATTTCTGAGGTGTCTAATTATGCAGGGAAATGCAATTTAATGCTAAATTCTCTTCAAACCTCTTGTTCTTCAAATTTCAGCACTATTGAGCACCTGTTGTACCCTCAATTTCAGCTTACAAGAGGTCTCACATTTTATTTAACTTTTCAAAGCTTCTGTCGGGAATATTCAAGTTAGCTTAAATTATTAGAGTGTAAATATATGGTAGAAATTTGAAATTATAGGGATTCAAATGGAAAGGTCCCGTAAAAAATTACTCTCGTCATCTGTAGTTTTACCCATATTTCCTGTATTTAAGTATTGCCCAAATTCTGCCCAATTTATAGGTAAAGTCCTTGACATTCATGTATATGAAAAAAGTAAACTTTTTCACCCTGGGTCTTGTAGGAAAAAATGGGCAGCCACTTAAAGTATGAGCGATCCATGTACATATCAGCCTATTTAACAAATAAATGTCACATTTTCAATAATTAGTAGACCTGTCTGAGACCATCCATTTTACATGAGAATTTATCAAGGTGTAAGTATTTCAAAAATGTCAACCTAGTTGCAAACTGTAGTGCAGAAATAAAATTTCAAGCATTTGAAATAAGGAAAGTACAGTGCACATGTACTCAGTACATATAAATTTTACCAGTTTATATGTATTGATCATATTTATGCCCAATCCTGCCCACTTTGATTGGGAAGTCCCTAACATTCATATGTTTGAAAAAAGTTGAATTTGTTATTATTGGTTCAGCTGATAAAATTGGGCAAGCATTTAAAGTTGATGTATGGTAAGTGATATGTAGCGCATTATGGTGTGTATTTTCAGTGTATATGTTATTGATCACACAATATAGAACTTTCTGTTTAATATTTGATTAAACAATGCTATTTCTTAATTTTTGGTTGATAAATTAATGTCATTTTTCTTAAGCTCAAGAATTATGGTGTATATTGCGATGTTTCTATTTCTTTCAGGCAAGATGTCAGTTAATGACATCACTTGTATGGAAAGTCATTTGAAATTCCCTACATCATGTACACACTAGTATCTGCATATTTGACAATATTTCATTTTGAGAAAAAGTATACTGTCTATCTAATAGGGAAGGAGAGGTTTAAATTTTAATATGAACATGATGAAACTTGAAATTCAGAAAAAAATATTTTCAACTTTTCACTTAGCATCATTGATACAACTTTCTTGTCATAAATTTTAAGATTACACAATCATTTCTAAATTATGAACATATATTTACAATTGATAAAAAAAAATGTTCATTACCCTGAGTACATTACTTGATTACTGGTAAATGTACATGTAGGTATTGTAATGATCGGGTTCGATATTGACAATACAATAAATCAGTCTACAAAATGTCAACCATGTTTGTTTTGTAAAACCAAGTAGGCTCATGTAAAATCGACTGCCATCACACTTTCAGCCGCCCCAAACATATCAGGTACAATGAATAATTTACCAGACTTTCCGACATTTGATTTCGAAAGCGATAAGAGTAACGCTGGCCCGAAGTGGGACCGTTGGATCGGAAGATTAGAAAATTTGTTTGTCGCAATTAAAATTAATAACGAAGAAGGGGATGATGCACGTAAAAGAGCTTTACTTTTACACTATTGTGGGGAAAGAGTGTATGATATTTACATGGCAGAAAAGGGCGAATCTGATGAAACTTACCCAGCGTCAAAGAAGGTATTGGAAGATTATTTCAAACCGCGTAAGAATACGCAAATGGAAATCTATCAGTTCAGACTTTGTAAACAAAAACAAGGCCAAACTTTAGATGAGTACGTAACAGAACTACGCAGACTGAGTAAGGATTGCGAATTTCAGGATGTAAACAACGAAATTCTGTCCCAATTAATACAGAATTGTCGGTCCAACCAATTGCGTCGTAGGGCACTCCGCGAACCGGAGAAGGGACTTGACGACATCATAAAATTAGGACGCGCAATGGAACTCTCAGATTCGCAAGCGCAAGCGATGGAACGCAGCGAAAATGTGACACCTGTAAATGCCATAAGTCGCAATAGAGGACGCGGTCGAACAGCGAACAGAGGAACTCCAGGAAGGTCACGTGGAGCCGCAGCACGACGATACACGCCAAGAGGACGTGGCAGCGCACCGAGAGGTCGTGGTTACACAAAATCATGCTTTAATTTTGGAGGTAGATACCCACACAATGGACCCTGCCCGGCTAAAGGTCAGCAATGTCACAAATGTCACCAAATGGATCATTTCAAAAAGGTATGTAAGGGGCGCGGTTCAGGTCATGTTCGCTCAGTCGAAGAGGACCCTGATTCAGAAGCCGGTAGTGATGACAGCTACTGCTACGTTGTGAGATTATCCGAAACAGAGGATTTTTGTGCAGTAAAAGGTCCATACACTAAAGTGAAAGTAAACGGAGTAGAACTTACATTACTGGCGGATAGTGGCTCCTCAGTGAACATTCTAGATGAGAGCAGTTATTGCAAAGTAGGAAAACCAAAACTCGCCAAAATGAGGAAAGGCAAGCTCGTTCCATACGGAGGTGGAAACTCACTTAAGGTACTGGGTATATGCACCGTACAGATCGAAACGAAGGATGGTATAGACGCCACAGATTTCCATGTCGTAAAAGGTCAAAATCTAGGATCAATTCTAGGATTTCCAACTGCCTCAAAATTATCGATAATAAACATTGTCAACCACATTCAAGAAGGCCAAAATATTGAAGATGATTTTCCACATCTATTTAAAGGGATAGGGAGACTGAAGAACAGGCAGGTCAAACTACATATTGACAAGGACATACAACCCGTTGCACAAAAGGCTCGTAAAACTCCATTTCACCTTCGAGAGAAAGTAAAGGCGGAAATTGATGATTTGCTAAAGAGAGACATTATTGAGAAAGTCGAAGGGGAGCCCACTCCTTGGGTATCTCCTATAGTAACACCGCCTAAAAAGGATCCGGGGAAAATAAGGCTATGCGTTGACATGAGGGAGCCTAATAAGGCGATTCGTAGAGAACGACATGTACTACCTACCATGGAGGAGCTTATTTACGATTTGAATGGAGCCAAAGTATTCAGCAAGCTGGATTTGCGTTGCGGTTACCACCAGCTTGAGCTCGAGAAAGACTCGCGCTATATTACAACATTCAGTACTCACCTAGGAATTTACAGATATAAGCGATTAAATTTTGGAATATGCTCTGCATCCGAAATATTTCAGGAAACCGTTAGACAGGTCATTCAAAACATACCTGGAGCCCGTAACATATCAGACGATATTCTTGTCTATGGGAAGAATAGAAAGGAACATGATATTGCGTTGCGAAGAGTACTCGAGAGGTTAACCGAACACGGAATGACCCTTAATGGCGAAAAATGCGAGTTTCGACAGGAAAGCGTAACATTCTTCGGCGTCGTATTCAGCGGTAATGGAATCTCACCTGACCCGAAGAAGGTCAAGGCCGTCAATGATTTTGAGAAACCACAAAACGTTAAGGAACTTAAGAGCTTTCTGGGTATGACCAACTATTGCTCCCGATTCATTGCTGATTACACAAAGATTTGTGATCCGCTGAGAAAATTAACACGCAAGGATGTCGATTGGAGTTGGAATGAAAACTGCGAAAAGGCGTTCATGGAGCTCAAACAGAGCCTCTCATCGAAAAACGTAATGTCATATTACGACCCTGAAAAGCCAGTCGAAGTACGAGTTGATGCAAGCCCGATTGGACTTGGTGCAATTTTAGCACAGGATAAAATCGTAGCCTATGCAAGCCGATCACTTACACCGGTCGAGTCAAGGTACAGTCAAGTGGAACGCGAGGCTCTCGCTGTAGTTTGGGCGTGTGAGCATTTTGATTTATATCTTCGAGGACTCGTGCATTTCAAAGTAATAACAGATCATAAGCCGCTAGAGAAAATTTGGAAGAAACCTCAACCACCATTACGCATAGAAAGGTGAGGATTAAGGCTGCAACCATACAAGTTTGATATCGAGTACAGCCCAGGCGAAGATAATGCTGCCGATTATATGTCACGGCATCCGGTCAGAATAAGCAACTCTAAGGAGGAGAAGATAGCCGAGGAGTACATAAACTTTATCGCAAGCGAATCACTATTGAAGGCAATAACACTAGACGAAGTGAAAGCCGCCACTATGAATAGCCCAACACTACAAACGGCTATATCTTATGTAAGAAACGGAAGATGGTTCGAAATCCGCGATATCTCAGATAGCAACGTTGATATCGAAGAGCTGACAGCTTTACGCTCGATACGAGATGAACTAACAGTATTTGCTGATAATGTACTTCTAAGAGGACACCGTATTGTGTTACCACAGTCACTGCGAGATGCTGCGATCAGGATAGCGCATGAGGGCCATCAAGGCGTAGGCAAAACCAAGGCATTTCTAAGATCTAATGTATGGTTCCCGGGACTCGATAGTCGCGTGGATCGAGAACTTAAAGACTGTGTAGCATGTCAAGTCTTGACACCTGAGCGCACAACAGTAGAACCGTTAAAGATGTCCGAACTTCCCTCAGGACCGTGGGAAAATTTAAGCATGGACTTTTGCGGACCATTACCAAGCTCCGAGTATCTACTGGTAATTGTAGACGAATACACCAGATATCCGGTTGTCGAAATTGTGAAATCGGTATCCTCGAATGCGACCATACCGATAATCGATAAAGTATTCAGCCAATTCGGTATTCCGAAAATAGTCAAAACAGATAATGGAAGTCCATTTCAATCGGAACGATTCAAACTATTCATGGAAGATATGGGCATTATGCATCGCCGAATTACCCCGAGATGGCCACGTGCGAACGCACAGGCAGAATCTTTTAACCGCCCACTCATGAAAGCAGTGAAATCCGCACATATACACAAAGTTTCATGGAAGCAGGAGATGAATAGATTCCTCCGCCAATATCGCTTCACGCCGCATACCTCGACAGGATACAGCCCGTACAAGCTGTTATTCGCAAGAGATCCGAAAACAAAGTTGCCGCAAGTTGCGTCGGATAGGAGAGGAAACCTTTATTTCGACGAGAACGTTAGAACGAATGACTCCGAATCTAAAAGGAAGATGAAGGAAAACACGGATAGACAAAATAGCGCTCATCACAGAGATATCAACATCGGTGATTCGATCATTGTTAAATATGATCAACGGGGAAACAAACTCCAGCCCGTATACAAGCCGGAAATGAAAACCGTACTAGCGAAGAAAGGATCTATGGTCACGATTTCAGGCGACATAACCCGAAATATGTCTCAAGTGAAGAAAGTTAAACCTACACTAGGATTTGCGCCGTTGGAAGACACCAATGAAATAGAGATTGCTTGGCCGCAAAATAATACCTCAGTAGCGTTACCGGAAGAAGTTCCAAAAGATCGATTTGTCACTAATACGAAGCCACCCGACAAACCGCAGATACGCCAGAGTGACAGAAAAGTGAAAATACCGTCAAAATTCAAAGATTTTGTGCTCAGTTAATGACCTAGTGATATGGGGCACAATAATCCCCAAGAGGTCATATGCATTATATTGTGTTCAGTGTCGTGTTAGGTAGCACGTACAAAAATGACTTTGCAGTGCAAAAGGGCATAATAAACCCTTGCAGGTCATTGAGGTCACATGATCTCCATTAGTATTATTCTCATATAATTTGTGTTGCATGATCTAGTCAAAACTATTATTTCTAGTCAATTTATAAATGTAATTCTCACGAAATCCATATCATGTCATAATATCAATGTATAAATTCCATCTCTCCAAATAGTAATGATAAATAACCTTTATTTCATTTTAATCTCATATTTAATGCAATCAAAAGACTCAAATACAAAGACAGTAGTTACACCATTTATGTATCTAATTGGACAATAAATATTTCATTAATTCAGTATTGTACATCCATAGTAATTTGGGGAGAGATGTAATGATCGGGTTCGATATTGACAATACAATAAATCAGTCTACAAAATGTCAACCATGTTTGTTTTGTAAAACCAAGTAGGCTCATGTAAAATCGACTGCCATCACACTTTCAGCCGCCCCAAACATATCAGGTATTTCATTCCATTTGAGATCCATATTTTGTTTTACATATAAGTTTGGATGGAAATTGAAGCGTTAAATTTTTACTCCTGTTTAGATAAAAACACAGTACATTTATACATGCAGCAGATGGCAAAGACTCAAGTCAGTTTATCTGATAATCTGTCCTTTCTCAATCTTTACCTTGGTCTTCACATCTATTATATATGTTTTTCGTAACAGATTAGGTTTATCCATGGTGTAATTATACTTTTTAGCTCACCTCAACGAAGTTGAGTGAGCTTATGCTATAACCCCACGCGTCCGCGTCCGCGTCTGCGTCCGTGTCCGCGTCCGCGTCCGGTTAAGAAGTTTGGGGTAGCTCAGTATCTGACAAAGTACTAATGCTACAGTAACCAAACTGGCACAAGTGATTCATCTTTCGATGCTGAGGTGAACCCATGCATCGGATGCAGCATCTGACATACATTTTCCGCTTGAGTGACTTGGTTAAGAAGTTTGGGGTAGCTCAGTATCTGACAAAGTACTAATGCTACAGTGACCAAACTGGCACAAGTGATTCATCTTTGGATGCTGAGGTGAACCCATGCATCGTATGCAGCATCTGACCTACATTTTCCGCTTGAGTGACTTGGTTAAGAAGTTTGGGGTAGCTCAGTATCTGACAAAGTACTGATGCTACAGTAACCAAACTTGCACAAGTGATTCATCTTTGGATGCTGAGGTGAACCCATGCATCGGATGCAGCATCTGACCTACATTTTCCGCTTGAGTGACTTGGTTAAGAAGTTTGGGATAGCTCAGTATCTGACAAAGTACTGATGCTACAGTAACCAAACTTGCACAAGTGATTCATCTTTGGATGCTGAGGTGAACCCATGCATCGGATGCAGCATCTGACCTACATTTTCCGCTTGAGTGATTTGGATAAGAAGTTTGGGGTAGCTCAGTATCTGACAAAGTAATAATGCTACAGTAACCAAACTTGCACAAGTGATTCATCTTTGGATGCCGAGATGGACCCATGCATCGGATGCAGCATCTGACCTACTTTTTCCACTTGAGTGATTTCGCTTTTAAAATCCAATATTGAGCAAAGTATAAGTGCTACATGTACCAAACTTGCATATTAGATGTATCTTTGATCAAACTTTCATAAAATGACCTTGACCTACTTTTTCCGCTTGAGTGATTTTGCCTTTAAAAGCCAATATTTAGCAAAGTATAAGTGCTAGATGTTCCAAACTTGCATATTAGATGTATCTTTGATCGAACTTTCATAAAATGACCTCGACCTACTTTTTCCGCTTGAGTGATTTTGCCTTTAAAAGCCAATATTGAGCAAAGTATAAGTGATACATGTACCAAACTTGCATATTGGATGTATCTTTGATCAATCTTTTATAAAATGACCTTGACCTACTTTTTCCGCTTGAGTGATTTTGCTCTATAAAGCCAATATTGAGCATAGTATAACTGCTACATGTACCAAACTTGCATATTGGATGCATCTTTGATCAAACTTTCATAAAATGACCTCGACCTACTTTTTCTGCTTGAGTGATTTTGCCTTTAAAAGCCAATATTGAGCAAAGTATAAGTGATACATGTACCAAACTTGCATATTGGATGTATCTTTGATCAATCTTTCATAAAATGACCTTGACCTACTTTTTCTGCTTGAGTGATTTTGCTCTATAAAGCCAATATTGGGCAAAGTATTACTGCTACATGTACCAAACTTGCATATTGGATGTATCTTTGATCAAACTTTCATAAAATGACTTTGACCTACTTTTTCTGCTTGAGTGGTTTTGCCTTTAAAAGCCAATATACATGTACTAAGAAATATGTTTGAATTGAATTTTGCTGTCACGAGGTGAGCTTCGTAATCTGTGATTACCTATGTTTTATCAGATGATGCTGGTCATTATGACCAAAACTAACTACACCAAGTAATTTTTAAATTCTTGCCTCAATGTAAGGTAACTGTATTATATTTTGATAAATGTGTTGTTGCCATGGATTACTGCATATTCACAGGCTCATAGATTAATCCTTGTTATCATACACATTGTGGTTTCAAGGTGGGGTTTGATTCCCCAGAGACTGATGATAATCCATGCAACATTCTTTTGAAAACAAGACACCTCTAAAGGCCAAATTGTGGACAGTAGAATATTTTTGAAACACTATTATTTGTCCATTGAAAGCAACAGAGAGAGCAATATATCTATATTTGTATCAATCATGTTCCCTCACCAAGTTCTATATCCATTAAAAATTTCAATGTGATATTTCATATAGCATTTTGGACAATGTAGTCCAATTCCAAATTACACTTTGAAGTTCAAGGTAGATTCTAAAGGTCATTTTCAGTAGTAGAAATCAGTTCCACTTCCACCTAAATGCCATTTTCTAAAGTAATACTTCATATAGTATCGGTGTGTGTGTTTAATATGTATACAGCTCAAAATTAATTGTACGGTACATGTAGTACTATAAGAGTCATAGTTAGTACCTGGAATCAAGTCCATTCATGATTCCTTTTTGGCCGGATTGCAAAGCAATTCCGGTCTATAGATTGACGATGTCCGTCCGTCCGTCTGTCCGTCCGTCTGTCCGTCTGCCGTCAACATTTTGGTTAAAGTTTCTGGTTGAGGCAAAATCTAAGGAACTATATGCAGTAGAAACTTTATATTATACATGAAGGTTGCCCATGACAAGACCTTTCAATTTATGCCGTAACATTTGACCAAGTGACCTTGACCTTGGGCTTTGACCTAGTTAAAGATTTTGGTTAAAGTTCCTGGTTTAAGCAAAATCTAAGGAACTGTACGCAGTAGAAACCTTATATTATACATATAGGTTGCCCATGATGAGACCTTTCAATTTATGCCATAACATTGGACCTAGTGACCTTGACCTTGGACTTTGACCTAGTTAAAGATTTTGGTTAAAGTTTCTGGTTTAAGCAAAATCTAAGGAACTGTATGCAGTAGAAACCTTATATTATACATTTAGGTTGCCCATGATGAGACCTTTCAATTTATGCCGTAACATTGGACCTAGTGACTTTGACCTTGGACTTTGACCTAATTAAATATTTTGGTTAAAGTTTCTGGTTTAAGCAAAATCTAAGGAACTGTATGCAGAAGAAACTTTATATTATACATGTAGGTTGCCCATGATGAGACCTTTCAATTTATGCCGTAACATTTGACCCAGTGACCTTGACCTTGAACTTTGACCTAGTTAAAGATTTTGGTTAAAGTTTCTGGTTTAAGCAAAATCTAAGGAACTGTATGCAGAAGAAACTTTATATTATACATGTAGGTTGCCCATGATGAGACCTTTCAATTTATGCCGTAACATTTGACCCAGTGACCTTGACCTTGAACTTTGACCTAGTTAAAGATTTTGGTTAAAGTTCTTGGTTTAAGCAAAATCTAAGGAACTGTATGCAGTAGAAACCTTATATTATACATTTAGATTGCCCATGACGAGACCTTTCGATTTATGCCGTAACATTGGACCTAGAGACCTTGACCTTGGACTTTGACCTAGTTAAATATTTTGGTTAAAGTTTCTGGTTTAAGCAAAATCTAAGGAACTGTATGCAGTAGAAACCTTATATTATACATTTAGGTTGCCCATGATGAGACCTTTCAATTTATGCCGTAACATTGGACCTAGTGACTTTGACCTTGGACTTTGACCTAGTGAACGATTTTGGTTAAAGTTTCTGGTTTAAGCAAAATCTAAGGAAATGTATGCAATAGAAACTTTATATCATACATGTAGGTTGCCCATGATGAGACCTTTCAATTTATGCCGTAACATTTGACCCAGTGACCCAGTGACCTTGAACTTTGACCTAGTTAAAGATTTTGATTAAAGTTCTTGGTTTAAGCAAAATCTAAGGAACTGTATGCAGTAGAAACCTTATATTATACATTTAGGTTGCCCATGATGAGACCTTTCAATTTATGCCGTAACATTGGACCTAGTGACCTTGACCTTGGACTTTGACCTAGTTAAAGACTTTGGTTAAAGTTCCTGGTTTAAGCAAAATCTAAGGAACTGTATACAGTAGAAACTTTATATTATACATGTAGGTTGCCTCTGACAAGACCTCTCAATGTATGCTGTAATATTTGACTTAGTGACCTAGACCCAGTTGGTGACAAAAACTTACTTTGCAATCCGGCCATACCGTCTTTAGCGGTGTTTTATTTCAAATTTTATTCTACCTTCATATGAAATTTTGTTTGTGAAATTTCGTAAAAAAAATAAAGTCTTTCTCAAAATCATACTTTCAAGGTCAAAGTCAACCATTAAGGTCAAGGGCATTAGCTGAAAATAAGTCCACTCATTATGTCAAATCCCAAAAATAAGGTTTAATGTACAGTATTAGAACCATGAATACTCATTCAAAGTTCTGAAAAATGTCTTAATTCAAAGGGAGCTTGTTTAAAAATACTATAAAAACAAATTATCAAGGTAAAACCTCAAGATCAAGGTTAATACTTTAAATTAGATCTATCTCCATGTCAAGTCTTAATTTCATATTAAATATAGGGAGGTTGAGATTTCCTACGTGTAACTTGTACGTGTACTTGTATTCTGAACGCTATTGTGACGTCATCATTTATTTATTTATTGCGTTTGACGTCATGTGCCCTACAATGTACACGTAGCCAGTGAACGTGTAAAGTGCGATGTACACGTAGGTCTTTACTTCAAGATATTTCATACCCTGTATTCAATCAAATATTATAAAAAATATAGCATTCAATTCAGAATGATTTGTAGTTTCTTTTCAATATAGATTTAACCGAATTTAATGTTCCTATTGAATTTAACCTGTCCAAAAGTCAACTTAACTTCAGTACGATTTTACAAGTACACGTTATGGTCTTTGAAAAGAAATCTCAACAAAAGTGACGTGTAGTTCAACTTGTACACTAGACGTACCCGTATTGGTATACATCACTACAGCATAGTCAAATTCAAAAAATGCTATCTTCATGGTCAAGAGGTTTACTACAGCGTAGTCAAATTCAAAAGAATGCTATCTTCATGGTCAAGATCAAACTTCTAGGTCAAAGTCAATACCTGAAATAAAGTCCACTAATTATTTCCTATCTCCATGTAAAAAAAAGTTCACTATAAACTATTTCCATGCAAAGTTTAAATGTGATATTTCATATAGTATTGACAATTTGTTACCATAGTAAGAGCGTAATTCTAAATCAAAATTTTCAAGGCAACTAATTTAAAAGTATAACAGCAACACAGCTTATGTAGTGAAAATACAGACCTTGAATGACCTAGAGTCAAAAACATAGTACACCAACATCTTAAAAGGATCGATATAGAGTTGTCGAAGCTAAGACCTGTATAAGCCCGGTTTTTTCATTAGTTTTTATGTTTACGGACCTTATTTCTTATTTCATCCGGAGGAGGGAAAAAGATAATTTTAATATTGTACCAATTCATTAGCTATATTGATATTCTATTTTTTTACTGGCTTTTATCTGATATAATTCGAATGAATGGAGGAAATCCTTGGAATTCTTTAGTTTCTAGGGAAATAATTACCGGTGCATTCAAATAATTCATCTAAGTTATTTTTTTTTTAAATTCTGGAATAATTAGGAGGATCTGTAAAACTAAGAATTGAATAAACCGCATCTGTATGCTACAACATTGTAGTAGGAATTACGGCCCGGACAGACGGACGCTGGTGGACAGACATCCGCCCGGTGTTTTTAAATATTGTAGGCAGCTAATTCAAATAAGCCAACCACCTCTGACTTTCCCAATATCTTTAACCATTTCTTAGAACCAAGACTTAAAAATTATCGCCAAAACGTTACATATTTAGCCCGTGAAAATATAAGAATTCTCTCTCTCTCTCTCTCTCTCTCTCTATCTCTCTCTCTCTCTCTCTCTCTCTCTCTCTCTCTCTCTCTCTCTCTCTCGTGTTCATGCTAAATTTAGACTTTTGGAGGCGTCCTTTTCAGGGATTTTCTACTAAATTAGCCTCAAACTGAGTTTCGAAACCTCAACCATATTCGACTAATTTTAGAAAGTAAAGCGTACCGTCGACGTCGGATTTTGACAGTAAATTAGACCCTCGAATTACATGTATTACTAGAAAGCCTTTGAAATTTTGCCAATTTAATTCAAATCCATCGTTTTTTATATGCAAAATAAAAATTCAAATCGATTTGTATGTATATGTACACTTCAAATTTAAGAGGGGGGGAGGGGTCCTCGTTTAATTTCCTTTTCTTGAATATCGTCTTTAATTTAATCTATGATATGTCATACATAATTTATAAATTCTTTGTGACGAAAAATAAATTATTAGATAAAAGATATATAAAGAATTTATAAGTACGTACGGTAATGCATTATGGCAAAGAAATCAAAAGCATAGAATTTAAAAATGACGATGTTTATGAGCGCAGACGTGTATCCGAAAAGAAAAAAAGAGGGGGCTAATTTCATTGAAGTAATTGAAATATATTCGAAGCAAAACCTATTCTATACATGGACTTTTGTAAATATAGCTACAGGATATACTTCTCGCTTTGATACTAATCTTTTTTATAAATTATCCCGAAATATTGTCATTTTCAGCATGAAAAGTTCTAAGCGTAGCCGTCATACCGCATAGACTGATAGAACTAGGCACAAAATAATGTACATCAAAGCGCGCGTGACGTTACGTTGTGACGTCGTAAGGTCAAGGACGTTTACCCGATACCGGTCTGTTACTGAGTAGCATAGCGTAAACGAAGGAACCAGAACGGGTACCAGTCTACTGTATAGGTAGTGTCGTAATTGTGACGTCACTCCCATTGTGACGTCAAGTCAAACACGTTGATTTGAGTATAGAGTTTCAGCCTACCTATTTTGGCAGCGAAAGGGTTAACAGCTCAATTCTAAAAATAACATACAGTTTATGCCAAAGAGCTTGATATGGACAAAACAAACATTTAGACAGATACCCCTTTATCTAAAATAATCAATCAAATTGCAGATAATTCCAAAAAGTTCAACCTAGTGATAGCCGATGTCATCAACATTTAACATATAATGGACATGTATCGTGTTCACAGACATTGCACTTCGACTGAGTCACAAAAGCAAAATGTTGATGAATTTATTCCAGTAAACATGGAATACTTTTGTGAGGAATTAATTTGTTTTCACGTGTGAAAATACATAATTCAAAACTATCCAGTGTCATTTCGTCCATTGTATAATAGGAATTATTTTTTTTAAATCGCGCCTCATTTCTTTTATAAGATCCCTAAAGTGCGAAGTCTGGAGCGCGTAGTTCGAAGTACGTGAACTTTAAAAGTGTCTATTAATGAGTTAAAGAAGATCCTGACGATAATCTCAACAGCACTCACAATAGAGCACCAAATGGAGCGTCGACGGACCCCTAGCAAGCTAGAGGTGGGACCAGGTGTCCGGGAGGAGTTAATTCATGCATAGATTGTATAATTTGTAAAGTTTAATAGTCCAGTTTTCATTAGGTTTCGCCTTGTCGATATTTTCCGTACATTCTGCGCTTCAAATGAGTATTTCCTAATAGTATGCTATTTGCTCCGGTTGCACTACACAGTATTGGTCTTTGAAAATTTAGCGTTTTCATTGAAAAGCATGCAAAAGTTGACGTCATATTAATAATTTTATATTGTTCATACAATATAAAGCTACATATCAATAAAAAGTACTCTTATTGCTGATTACTTCTATAATTCTTGATTTCATCTTGACAAATCCTGCCAGTCAGACATGCTGCTCAAAGTTATAGCAGTACATTAGAAGATGACATGGAAATGGGGCATGGCCCCTCGAAGTGACTCAAATTTGATATCTTTCTCAAATGATTTTCTTAATAAACTGTATGTCTGTTTGTTGTGTATTTCTTATTGTATAATATTTGCAATTTATTTGAATTTTTCACCTGATGCAATTCGAGAAATATGACGTCAAAGTTTCCTAACCTAAATACAGCACTCTTTTCTTTGCCCACGGCTAGTCACATGACCTCTTACTTTCACATACGGTCATACTATACATATGAGGTATACTATGGAAATAATGAGGTTTTCTCAAGACAACAAGCTAATTACTTCTTCCAAATATCAAAAAACATAGTTATTTCAATTATAAAGCTCACTTAATAAAGCTGGACCCCATCTGTCCCCTATTTAAAAAATCATCCCTAGCCAAATTCCCAATGCTACACTGTGGATACTATGTAGTGTAACCTCTAATTTAAGGTCGGGTTTAGCATTCCACTCTTCAGTTGGAACACTTCCGTATTATAATTTCAGCCTTAAGAATCATTGATGAGACACTCTTTTATGGAATGTGAATAGAGCACTGACAGATCATTTCAAAGAACATTAAATTATCTTCATTATGATAACACATGTACAGATACACTAGTTTTTATTTACCATATGGCATTTACTATTCATAGGTAATTGTTCTACAAAGTTGTACGTACCTGACCAGAAAGCATGGATTGCTCCAAGAACACTCAGAATGATTGGTTCTCTCCAGAGGAAAAGTTTCAAAAAGGTACAAAGTATTGCAAATGTGGTGAAAATTAAACCTAGGCACTGGAAAAACTGTGCTCCTCCCAATATTGCTAAAAAGAAAAGAAGCAGACAGTTATATATCAAATATCATTCAAACTTTACGTTAATATCATTCAATTTAATTGGTGGGTAATGGTAAAGGTCTTTAAAATATTCATTAAGCTAGTTAATAAATTTGAATGTCAAAGTTATTTTTTGAATTGAATGCACTAAACCATAATGAATAATAACAATGTACAGACCGTAATAATCCAACTTCCAGATCAATGATCATTCAATTCTATCTAAAGAGTTCTATAAATAGATCCGTAATTTCATTTTATGCTCTGTCTATTCGTCCGCTTTACCGTTCCCCCTAATAAGGAGAACGCTTGCAACTACATGTTTTTAGCCAATCAAAATTGCTGCTAAGGTTAGACAAAGGATCGTCTTAGCGTCCCCTCACTTGCCCTTTGGACGCCGGTTAACTATGCACGTTTTGTGGTATTCGTTTGGCAAAATATTCCATTTTGACGTCACATATTATCAAGCCGTCTTGAAGCACCTTAATGTGTTGTCATGCTTTTTATTTTGACGTCACAATGAAAATATTGCGAAATTGTGTGATGTCTGGTGTTTGAATGTCTCACAAATTTACTGGAAAATCTTATATTCGAAAGTATACAGTTGTTGAATTTTGTTTATCTGTACGTTAATTTGTTTGCTCCATTTTAATTCGGTTGCACTGAGTACAGTTAACCCCTTTTTCAATTTGTCCGTAAATTCTAAATTATTTTCTTCCTTCGATGTCTGTGTTCAATCAAACTTTTTGTTTGTATTTTGACCTGTTTGTTGGTTATTTGGATGTTATTATTTCCGTTGTCTGAACCTGCTTGTTCACGCGGAAGTTTTACATGCTCATGAGAGTGTCATGAGTGTGTACAGCTGTGTTCACTGCAACCTCGTTTTGTTAAGGTTATCTTGCGTTACATATTTAAACATACTAATTTTCGCACTCTTTAGTCATATTGCATTGTTTAGATTGAGGATCACTGACGAGGGTTATGTACCCGAAAAGTGCATGTCTGATCCATGCTGCAAATTTACCTATTCTTAAATGATGTTATTGAATTTGAAGACGTTTAACATTCATACATTGTATTTGTATGTATGATCTATTGACGAAATGACTGTAAAAAAAATTCTGTCTATCGATGTATAGACAAAAATCGATGCACAAACTATGTTATCCGAAAAGCGGATTATATTTTATTTGTTCATCGGTTTTTGTCGATACATCGATAGACAGAAAACTTTTTACAGTCATTTCTTATCATTTGATTATGTATCTAGGGGTTTTTTTTTTTTTTGTAATTGACAACATTTTAGCATTGTTGATTTTCAAGTTTAAAACTGGCGACGTAACATTTGAACAGGCCTAACGTAGCGGCGCTCGACGTTAGTGACGTCTAATGGGCGACATTGTCTATACAGCTATAGAAAAAATTTCGCTTCGTATGTTTGTATAGACGTTATACAGACACTACGGAAATGATTAAATTATTCATATTTAAGAGGGACTGCCCGACAATGTATACTTACTGTATTCGTTTAGGCCATATTGATTATGACTTACACATGACCATTCTATTGGAGACTGTATTCCCTTAAATGTCTTTACAATGCAGGCTTTCCATAAACCTACAGACGATGTAGAGTTGTACCTGTCGTTCACATCTACTGAATAATACCAGTAAGACTGAGAAAAGCTGAAAGCAATATCCACCAAAAGCGAAAGAATGCAAAATATAAATCCAATGAAGTTCCCGCGTATCTCTGTATTGAGTCGTAAATCTTGCAGTGTTATCATTTTCAAATAAAGATTCGTATTCTTTTCCAAGTTGGTGGCAGCGGTGGGATTTGAAACTTTGATGTGTGATTTTGAGTTACTTTTAAGCGCAGGTAATACATATACATGATTTGCACAATGAGCATTTATCAAAGCTATTACTACTGTATTGTCAAGGTCCGCTGTTTTGTACGTGCAGCCTGCGATTGGACACTCCACTTCAGGCATCGTTTATGCTATAATAAAATCAACAATTGAAGTTAATTCTTGACATTATTTGAAGTACAAAAATGAAAAAAGAAAAATGCGTAAGAAGATATAACAAAGGAAAATGAAATCAATATATTGAAAAGTGACTCCCAATGTTGTATTCTCCGTGGTATAATCAGTTTTATATGCGTCCTGACGAAGTCTTGTACAAGTAAGACGTCTTGTATATGCATTGAACTCAATTGCTTCATTTAACTAGCTCACCTCGACGACGTTTGCGGGCATCTTCGTCCGGTTAAGAAGTTTGGGTAGCTCAGTATTTGACGATGTACTGATGCTACAGTAAACTTATTTGCACAATTGATTCATCTTGGGATGTTGAGGTTAACCTATGCATTGGATATTGCATCTGACCTTCCTTATCTGCCTTAATGACTTAGTTAAGACGTCTGGGGTAGCTAGGTATGACTTGGTTAAAAAGATAGGGGTAGCACAGTGTCTGACAAAGTACTGATCCTTCCATAGCCAAACTTGCACAAGTGATTCATCTTTGGATGCTGATATGGATCCATGCATCGGATGCAGCACATGACCTACATTTTCTGCTGGGGGTGATTTTGCTTTTAAAGCCAATATTTAGCAAAGTATAAGTGCTTCATGTACCACACTTGCATACTGGATGTATCTTTGATCAGACTTTCATAAAATGACCTTACCTACTTTTCCGGTTGGTGATTTTTGCCTTTGAAAGCCAATATTGAGCAAAGTATAAGTGCAACAATTACCGAACTTGCATATTGGATGACATTGTATCTTTGATCAAACTTTCATAAAATGACATTGACCTACTTTTTCCGCTTGAGTGCTTTTGCCTTTAAAGGACAATATTGGGCAACGTTTGCTACATGTACCAAACTTGCATATTGGATGTAACGAGTGATTTTTTTTCTTTTTAATGCACATATACATGTACTTAGATAAATATTGAAGATGTACCGATCAGTTATTCAATCTCAAAGTCATGAAGGCAAGGCAAAATCATCTTAAAACTGAAATTAATAAGATAGAAATAGCTTAAAATTAAATTTTGCTGCCGCGATATGAGCTTCGTAATCTCTGATTTTCTTTTCTTTTTTTTAATGTTTATAGGAATGCTTAGCTCCCAAGTAATATCATATTTTGTATGACAATGCTGTTTGCAAAAAAACAATTAGCATGGGCACAATGTACAATAATTACATAGAAGGAAAATTCAAAATACGAATGATAGGATGCAATGACAAATATGGATATTGACCAAATCCCCATATACAGCACAAAATCGATTTTTCGGAAAATCATAAACCGAAGGCATACGAAATCAGGATAAAACAGGTTCCAAAGCAAACAAACAAAACCCCCCACAACATAATATTTTTTTTTTCGTATTGATCAAATGCCTTACCTTTGATAGCTTTGTAGAAAACAAACAAGCATCTTTGAAAGAGGAAGGAAAATTCTACTTATACTTCATTAGTGCATATCAAATGTTTTAGTTCCCTTTGAAAGCTTTGTAGAAAACTTAGTGTAACAATCATCTTTGCAAATATACATTGTAAGTGGAATAAGTTTTTAGTTCCTCTTTCATGTATGGACATTAAAACGAAGCAAAAGTTTTAGCAATTGTACCTCTTGCTAAAGCTTCCGGTAACCTACATTTGTTTAAAACACTCCAGAGGAAAGTGTATTGTTTTTGTCAAGTCATATTGAATGTATGACTTTGTTTGGTTTTTTTTTTTTTTTTTTTTTTGAGAGAGAGAGAGAGTCCTTTGAAAAGAGTGAATGCCTTTGGATCTATACGATTTTCAGAACGAATCGACCCTACATTAAATTTCGAGACGCTATCGTCCCTATCGAACCTTCCCCATAGAAACTCTTCCCCTCGGAAGGATTTCTATATAGAGAACCTTCCCCCGGAATGTTTTCTATATAGAGAATAATCCACACGGAAGGTTTTCTGAATAGAAAACCATCCTCCAGGGGGAATGTTCTCTTTATAGAAAATGTTCCCCCATCATATATAGAAAACCTTCCCCCCAAATCCGGAAAGCCATACGAATTCTTGATATCGTCTATCAATTGGTTTTTGGCTTTCTACCATGATAAATCCATTGACATTTAAAGATAGTGCTATATGAAATACAATTCAAAGTGTTTTCGATTAGCCTTTAAAATTTTGTGGATAATAACTCAGCATATGAAACACCAAACGAAAAAAGTATTTCGACTTGAATTTTTTTCTCTTCATATGTCTTTGGAGTTCAGTGTAAAATGGAAATATCAAATGTTTCTAAATGTTTCTTTTTCTTTGACTACTATCTTCAGAGTATAAGATATATAGAAACCGTATTAGTTTAAAATGTTTAACTAATTAAAACACATTCAACCATATACAAATATATGAATAAAACAAAATTAAATTAAGTTTTTCGACCTCATGCAGTTTTTTTACGCGCGGCAACACTCCGAAGTGTTTCATCAAGTATATGTCTTTTTTAAACAAGAACATCGTAAATATGCTAACGTGACAGATGCCGTCCTAAGTCGGCACCGTTTGCTCATTTGTCTAGTTCATTTTTGTGTGGTCTTTTGTGTTTAATATTACGATATCGTAATTTGTGTTAACTAATGTTCCTTTTGTATCTCTGTTCGTGCTTGTCTACTCTATGCTTTCACAAAGATAGTAGGTGCTGAAACCGAGTGTTGTTGGAGATCCGATCCTTTCTTGCAAACAGTACATCAAGTACATTTTGTTGAATTGATGGGTTCTGTGATATGAACGTATCTTCTTTAGTTTTTCTCAGAATTCGTATAAACTTGATCACCATATATCTGCAGTTCTAGCAAAAAACACGGAGAACAACGGAGCAGTAATCTATTTTTAAATCATTTCTTTTGAAGAAAGACTACAAATTTCAATAACATATGTTTGGCTAATTCAAATCTTAACTTTGAATTTCTAGTGTTTTTAATCGGACATTTTCTAGATTTGGAGGGCTTTATCTATACTAGAGAATAGTCCCCTTCAGTCCCATACAGTTTGTCTCTGGTTCTCTAAAACAATTGAAAGTGAAACCAAGAACGGTATGGGGGAAGGTTATCTAAGGTAACAAAGGGGGAAGGTTCTCTATATAGAAAAACTTTCCCCACGGGGATGCTTCTCTATCATAGAAAACCTTCCGGGGGAAAGGATCTATATGGGAGAAGCTTTACTATATGACAAGGCGCTCTCTCCGTAAAGTAAATGTACAAATTCAAATTTTAAAAATAAAACCAGAGGGCGCTAGTGAAATGATTTTGGGCGGCTTCTGAGAAGCACTTTGGCATGAGGCATCACTTATGAGAATTTAACAGCAATTCTCTGTAAGAACCAAAGAATTTCAAGACATGTTGGCACGGCATGTCATGGATTTTTGAGATTTTTGGTATGGAAGTTCAATATGAAGCACTAGTATGTAAATCAACCCCAGTTTTTTTTAAAAAGGTTGCCATTGCCATGGTAACCGTGTCTGAAGTTTCAAAAATAGGGAAAATCTATAGGACAAGGCATATTTGTAGGCTTCGTTACCATGGAAACAGGTACTTTTTAATCTGAAATTGCTTTGATTATTTTCTTTTAACCCTTATTATTATGCATATTTGTAAAGTTTTTTACATTAATCTCGGATGCCTTTTGTATACAACATGAAAAATTGGGCCAAAAAAGGGTATCAAAAGGCTCTGTTTTGGGCACTTAAAGACCCGTTTTTGCATGTTTTTACTGTTTTACAAAGTTGAAAATTTCATAAAAGCACCAATTTTTGAAGTCGAAATTCTAATTATCTAATTAGTGTCATCCTTGAACTATACAATAATATAAAAAATTGATTGGGCTAATTTGTCCTTTTATATGCAAAGCAGCATCAAATTTTGTTGCTATGGCAACAATCGGCTGAAAGGTTTCCATACGATAGAATCAAACACAACCTCTATCAAACTATCTACACATGATATTGGAACAGAAGTTCATGTATACATCTATCAGGGGGTTTTAATATGAATATGACCTTGAAATTATTTCAAGGTCACCCACTGAATTTCCAAGGTAATTAAACTTTAAGTGACCAGATTTGACGAAAAATCCTGATTTTTCATAAAATGAAGGTGCCAATATTTTAGAAACCTTGAAATATTGAACTTAACAGTTATTTGCCATAAAATGATAAACGTATCACTAATTTCCTAGAACTACTGATAACGTTTCTTCACATCTTCGAATATCTAAATTCTTGGTGAGTATTTTGATAAAAAAGGGACGAAATCTGTATTTTCTTGTTTTTTTGACGAAAAAATATTTTCCCATTAAATTTCTCCAGTTCAATAAATTCGAAGATTTTTCTTTCTTATATTCATTTGCTTTCATAAAAAATATGACATATGAAAATATTCAAATAAAAAATAATTAAAATCGGTAACAAAAAAATCAAAAAATCAATATTTCATGCAAAATTTGAGTCTCAAAGTATAAATGACCTTGAATATCAAGCCAATGACCTTGAACATTTTAATTGTTCTTATGTAAAAGATTTAAGTCATATCTATACATGCATACATTTTGACAATCTTATGTAACTCTAAAGAGGAATAAAATCAATTTCAAAGATAATATGAAACAAGCAAAAAGGTCTAATGTTGCTATGGCAACGGTCTTTGGAGACAGAATTTAGGTAAAACTCTTAAAATACCCACTCCAATTTTTCATTCATTTTATTTGTCAATAAACATATATTTCCTCTTCTGTGATATTTAAGATTGAAAATAGTCAAAAACACACTAAATTGGCCCTTATTTTCACCTCTATTTTTCGCTTCATTTTGACTTGTTTTGACTTAATACAATAAGCTTCCTGTAATAAATACCACATAACTAAGTGTACTAAGTAAATAAGGAAGTAAGGAAAAATAGATTATATAAAGATGAACAAGCTGTTACAGTGGTATCCATGGCAACGAAGTCTCCGGAGGTGGCTTATTTCATGGTCCCAACAGTGCTATTAATAGAATGACCTCGTTACCATGGCAACCAGAGGTCACATTAGCCAAAGAATGTCATTTTCATGGTCAGTACTTAATATATACCCATTATACCAAAAATCATCAAAATCCATGACATGCCGTGCCGATCGATTTTGGTCCTTACAGGGAATTGCTATTAATATTCGACGCAAGGGTCTAGTGCATGAAAATTGGTTTGAAATTTTCTTTAAGTTTTTTTTTTTTTTGTTTTTTTGTTTTTTTGTTTTTGTTTTTTTTTTTTTTGGCTACATGTATTTCGAAAACTTGCCATTTCATCGACAATTATCATCGAAATTAAAAGTAAATTAATATCTTAGCACCATCCCTCCAACGTTATTTTGAATATAGATTTTATTTGGATATGCTATATCGACCCTACAGAAAATTTGGAGCCGCACAATCTCTGTAAAGTAAATACACAAATTTAAATTCTAAAAATAAAACCAGAGAGCGCTAGTGAAATTAATTTGGGCGGTTCATGAAAAGCGATTTAGCTGGAAGCATCACAGATTAGAATTTAGTATTCGAAACACGTGTCTGCTGCATGAAAATTGGTTTGAAATTTTCTTCAATAATGTATAGAGTTGGAACATTTCCGTATTAATGCAAATGTATAATGTTGCTTGAGATCTCCATTCTTTAATGAAACTTCAAGTACACTTCAAGTATCTTACAGTTGTATAGAAATAATCTGGAAAAAATTGTATCTACTTATGTCAATGCATGTTTTTAATAAGGGGTGTCATCCTGATTTTAGATCAAGTTTAGACTTCTGCTCTTCATTATCTTATATTTATCTTATAATATTTGCATTTTCTCTTTGCCTCGAGCATCACTGATGAGACAAAACTTGTTGAAATGCGCATGTGGTGCACTGAAATTTTAATATTGAGTAATTATTATAAAATCGACAAAGTGTGTGCAATCGAAATTTTCTTCACCATCCATTTTCAGATATATGAGAAGAAACATCTTGGCAGCAAAACAATTGATACAATAAACACTTGAAATTTTGAATCTTATTATGCGATAAAAAAAATTGCATATACAAAACCAATGATGCTCTTCTACAAGAATGACTAAATTCAAGCTTTTCTACAAGAATGACTCAAATCAACCTTTTCTACAAGGATGACTAAAATCAACCTTTTCTACAACAATGACTCACTACAAGGATGACTAAAATCAAGCTTTTCTACAACAATGAATTAAATCAAACTTTTCTACAACAATGAATAAAATCAAGCTTTTCTACAACAATGAATTAAATCAGGCTTTTCTACAACAATCACAAAAATGAAGCTTTTCTACAACAATGACTGAAATTAAGCTTTTCTACAACAATTACTAAATCAAACTTTTCTACAACAATGACTATTATCAAACTACAACAATGAATTAAATCATGTTTTTTTTTTTCTTGAATTAAATAACTTCAATTTCAGCATTTCAAACTTTCCTTTTCTGAGTAGCAACATCCCTTCATCGCCTGCTTATGGCGTGTTCATATCTCAGTTGATACGCTATGCCAGAGCAAGTACCAAATATACGGATTTTGTTCTGAGAGCTAAGGGTCTTTCAGTTAAGCTTCTCAGTCAGGGATATGTTTGTGACCGACTAACATCGTCACTGAGGAAGTTCTACGGTCTATATGGGGAACTCGTCCCACTCTCCAGAATGGTGGATGATATTCTGTCATAGACCATTTGAACCATCCAACCAAAGATTGTACTCTATGTCTTCCGAAATGGCAGTAACCGGATGTGACAGTTCTACCGAATTGAAGCGGCGGGTGTTGCATGCAAGCAGGAGATACTTACTCTTCCTGGGCACCTGGTCTCATTCTCATATCGGGAGTTTGCTTCTTTTCATTTGGTGGAGGTTTTTGTTTGTTTGCATTGGTTCCTGTTTTATCCTGATTTTGTATGCCTTCTGTTTCTGATTTTCTGTAATGTCGATTTTGTGCTGTATACAGGGATATGGTCATTATTCATATTTGTCATTTCTACAACAATGACTCAAATGAAGGTTTTCTACAACAATGACTGAAATTAAGCTTTTCTGCAACAATGACTAAATCAAACTTTTCTAAAACAATGACAAAAATCAAGCTTTACTAGAACAATAACTAAAATCAAGCTTTACTACAACAATGACTTAAATTAAAATGATGACAGAAATACAGAGGTCCTGGAAGGCTCAAAAGTATAAAAAGGGAGCGTCTACATTTCAAGAAGAAACGTGATACACAAGAAGCCAAGCTTTCCAATGCAACTCCAGTTAACAACAATACGAAGAAGGGAGGAGATCTCCAACAAGACCCCGTTGCAGCATCAACAGTAAAACACCAAAACACCCGATGCAAAAACACAAAAGACGAGTACAGCACGAGACGGAAAAGAGACACACGACATGTAAACATCAAACACAAAAGACTACACATAAACCGACGAGTATGACCGTTAGAATATAAACTTCACGTGCATGTCTGGTCCATACAGCAAAGTTATCTGTTCTTAAGTGATGTTTTGAATTTGAAGACGTTTAAATTTCGTTGTTATTGTTCTTTACTTTTCCTATTTCTTTTATTAACTTCAAAAGATAAATTCCAAAGTTAAATACATCCAAGAGGTTTTTAAAAAACCAAACCATGTCATCGTTGAATTTAGGAAGGTTAATAGATCATGATTATCATAAACAGAAGAGAAGATCTTCCGTTATTGTTTGATAAGTAAACCTAATTAATTATTATACTCTTATGTAGTCTTGATTATTCTGCTAATATATGAATAATTAGTCATTTCATATTTGATCTCTTTTCGAAAATATCATTTCAAATATGATGAAATGACTATATTTCAAAACTACTTTTCAAAATAACCCGAATGCTATTAACAATCACTATATCAATACTGACAATTACTCTAACTTAAGTAGGAGGGCTGATTTATATCTTGCGAGCCTCGTATTGATGGATTTCAATTTTTATCAGACATTTTGCATTATTTTTCTGCATAATCCCCGTCAGTGTCTAGCGTGAATATCACTTTTAAAGAACTCCTTATCTTGACTGGTCAGAAAGAAATTCACTGTAAGTATGACATCATCATCGGACGGACTGAAATTGCTGCTTTCAGTTTGCAGAATAAATGCAAGTCTGGTCTGATGGAGCAATATCGGGTGAATAAGGCAGATGTACAATCAAATTAAAGCCACAATCATTAATGGCAGTGAAAGAAATGGACAGGAGCATTGCCCTTTAACTAGTGAGCTTTCCGTGGCGCTTAAGTTTTATATTTTCCCGAAACTGTGTCAGAAGTGAAGCATAGTATGTGTCATTGATTTTTTAACCTTTTCGGAGATAATGAATCAACAGAATACCTTCTGCATCCCAGAAAACCGAGGCTTACAGCATATCAATCAGGCCTCGTATGAGTCACTGCAGAACCAAACCGAATTAATCCTACGCAGAGGGCGTCAGTGTAAATGAGGGAGTAAAATCCCGGAAATCAAAGTTCAAAATGCGTAAATTAGAAGCAAAGTTTTTTTTATCATGAGAACAGCATAGCGAAAGGAGACTAATTCTTAATTTCAGTATAAATTGTTAACATATGAATTTGTTTGCTTGATTCCCTACACGAAAAGTTTAAGTGGATGACAGGCAAAATTCACTGGCACATCTCCAATGACACTACTTAAAGTTGAAGTAAGAATTTGTTGTTTTACTTGCCGGTTTATCAAACATGTATGAGTTATTTATATAGATAATTATATTCATAAACATGCAGGAAGTGAAATGTAAAATATATTTTGAAATTAATAAAGTCCTCCCAATTAGCAGATTATCCTTTGTAACATGTTTCAATAGTCCAGACTTGAAATATATCTATCAAAACCTATTTCTTGACTATGAACTATTCATTTCTGAAAATTACTTTGGCAAATACAATCCGCTCCAAACTCATCATTTAAAAAAAATGACAATAACATAAGAAGGCACAAGTTGAAGTTAACACAAAAATATACTTTTGCTTTCTCCATATCTTTTTTTACGGGTTATTACCCTCAAAGTTAAATATTCCCATGGGATTTCAACGAATGGTAATTTTCCCATCGGAGATAATATTTTCTCATTGAAATATTTTTATTCCTTTGGAATGTTTGGAAAAATTTTGATTTCTTCTGTTAAATAGATATTCCCATGGGTAAATATATTTCAGACATAATAAGTTCAAGAGAGGTAAAGGTCACAATTCCTTTTTTTCCGACAGGAATAAACATCAAAGAAGTACCTAACCGTTATTTAGTCTCAAAGTCGAGAAGCTATAGCGAAATCTGGAGAATTTCCATCGAAACGGTAGCGAACCCCGGAATGAACAACATTACGAAGTGAGACCAGGTGCCCGGGGAGAGTCAGCGTCTCCTGATTGCATGCAACACCCTTCGCAACAGCTCCATGGAAACCTCTCAAATTCGGTGATTGTCTCGATGTACATTTTGATGTACAGATCAGGTAGGTATGTCTTGCGCTCTATTGTGAGTACTGTTGAGATTATCGTCAGTATCTTCTTTAACTCATTTGTTTGGTGATGACGACAGCTATTCAATCACAATGTAGAATGTCACTGATCATTCTGGAAAGGGGGATCTGATATGCTTTTATAATATCCCCGTAGCGACCGAAGAACTTTCACTTTCTTTATTACGACAAGTTTTCTGTTGTGACCTAGGCTAGCTTGCTTTATCAATAAATGTACATAATCATTATATTATCTCTGTTCACCATGATCTCCGTGAACTATACAATTTCAATCTGATTCTCTCTAGCATCAAATGTATATCTCTTGATCATTTTTCTTTCTTAAAGTTTCCCTTCTGTATTATATAAGTAGAATACCACAATCACATAAAAATACATATCTATTAAAGTTATAGCTAGGTATACAAAGCGCATGTTTGAATTTTTAATATGTTTGACATCGTGTTCGATTCTTCCTGATGACCACAGCACGTTTTTTTTTTTGTTCCTTAACGACATGAGGCTAGTTATCATTAGTGTTTGCATGTGCAATACATATAAATAGGATAATAAAGTGTATTTTGCATAAACATCAAAGAAGTACCTATCAGTTATTCAGTCTCAAAGTCGAGAAAGCAAGGCAAAGCCATTATAATTTCAATTGGAACGGTTGCGAACCTCGGAATGAATAACGTTCCCAAGCGAGACCAGTGAGACCGTAAAATTTCATTAAATGATGTATCATAGGCTTTACATCGCTCATTTGTTTCGAAGGAAGCTACATGTATCTCTAAGAAAGGAGGGGATCTCCAACAAAACTCGGTTGCAGTACCAACAACAACACACCAAACACCCCAACGGTGAGAAGAGTACTGCATAAATGACACTACAACACAGTCAAGTTAGAGAATGAGAATGGATTAAAACACTTGAAACATCGGGTCGCGGGGAATTGTATTATCAACTCCACACGGCAACTCGAAATAAGTGTAGATATATAAGAAAGGAGGGGATCTCCAACAAACAGATGAGGTAATTGTCGGGTATTATGGCCTCAATTTGTTACAAATGCTGTTCGAATTATCTTCTTTCTTCAAAAGAGTTAATTACATCATTTATGTCTGGTCCAATATATCGATGTAACACCAGAAATCTATAGTATGAGCTACTCGTTCGGATGTTCCTCAATGGCAACAACAGGTTTAGTCACTTGTTTAAGCATTTGTCTCCCTTCCCTGTAATACTTCCAACAAGGTGCAGCAATTAACGTACAACTGCCTACTAAAGCTATGACTCCGCTCACAACAGCAAGGTGGTATCCAAAATCTGTGCGTGAGATATGCCGAATTCTTGTAAGATCATCATTTACAAATCGAGCAGATCCAAGAAAGGACGTCCCTGAAAGGAAAAAATCTTTCAATTTACCTTCCAAATGTTCTGAATTCTCAGTTGATAAATCAATCCCATTACCGCTGGCTCATATTTGATGATATGAATTGACTACTGTCCGCGTGGATAACAATGGTACCACATGAATTTTGAGCACTTTGTCTTACAAAACTTAAAATGAAAACGACATAATTCAACAATTCGTTGCCAAAGGTCAAGGAAACGAAAACAAAAAGACATTCTCTAAAATTTGGGGGGGGGGGGTGTACAAAGTCAGTCGTTTATCATTACGTGTGCGGAAACGTTTGCAAGGGCATGCGACATACAAGTATACAAAAGTTACTTTTTTAAAAGAATTATGTTGACATAAACATAATTTTATTGCTCCTACATACGTATTAACTTAAACCTCACAAAAAGTAATGACGAGCATTACACATTCTAGAAATTTATGCATGACAATCTTGGTTTTTTTTAAAAACGTACCTGCCCAAAAAGAGTGGATTGCACCAAATGCATTCAGAGCAACTGTTTTTCTCCAAAGGTAAAGTTTCAAGATGTTGGAGATGATTGCAACAATAATAAAAAGTATTCCTAGACATTGGAACGCTTGAGCACCTCCAATACTTACTGAAATAAATATTAAAGAGAATCAGTTGCAAGAATGCCGATATTTCTTGTCATTGCATAACTTGGTATATCTTATGGTATACCCATCCTGCTACATCTTTCGGTACATTTTTTGACTTAATTATTTCCTCCTCTTTAGCCATATTACATTGTTTAGATTGAGGATCACTGACGAGGTATGAGTACCCGAAAAGTGCATGTTTGGTCCATGCTGCAAATTTATCTTGAACATTGCCATAGTAACCTAAATGATAGGACTAACTTCTTTTCTAGGAATATTCACACAATAAATATACAGCGTAAAGCTACATTGAAACGAATGTCCGATGTATCAAAGAGACGTTGCTATCTGTTTGTATGTTCGTCTTCCAGTGAGGTGGTTATTTTACACCACAATTGTGCGTTCTTCAAGACCTCTGGGCAATCGGAAAAGTGGAAGCTCGAGGGTTGTGCGCAATTCGGATAACTACACCGTCTGCTACAGGCGTGGAAGATGGCCGTCCTAAGTCGGCACCGATTGTCCATTGGTCTCGTTGGTTTATGAGTAGTCATTCTATGCGATTTGGCGTTCCTTTTCAATTTGCGTCTCTTTCTGTGCGTGTCTGCTTTGAGTTTTTGCAGTGGATGTCTTGGGGTTTTGCGAAAGTAATCCGGATAACCACCCTTCTGCTACTAGCAGTCGGCAACGGTTGCCCATTGGTCTCGTTGGTTAATGTGCTGTCTTTTGTGTAACATGTTTCTATGGCGTGAGTTGGTGTTTCTTGTCCCTTTTGTGTTTCATTTTGTGGGCGTCTGCTCTGAGTGTTTTAGAGTTTTGCTGTGGGTGCTGCAACCTAGTGTTGTTGGAGATCCCCTCCTTTGTTTGCTATGCAACTATTGGTCCCATTGTCAAAGAATGAGCATTGCACGTCAAACTCTGAGTCATAATTGCCAATTCTAGAATATATATTCGGAAAAGTGGGAGGGTTAAGCGCAAATAAGCCAAGATACCCACATCTTCTGCTACTTGCGGTTGCCCATTTGTCTAGTTGGTTTATGTGTGGTCTTTTGTATTTCTATGGTGTGAGTTGATGTCCCTTGTCCCTTTCTGTGAGTGTATTCTCTGTGGGTTTTTTTTTGCGTTGGGTGATTTTGGATTTTGGTGTGGATGCTGCGACCGAGTGTTGTTGGAGATCCCCTCATTTCTTCAATTGTAAAAAAAAAACAACGATTTTGGGGGAACAAATAGTCAACCAGCAGGGATTCCTGCTACGTCTTTCGGTACATTTTGAACATAATAATAACACTCTTTGATTATATTACATTGGTTCGATTGAGAACCACTGACGATAAAAGATGGTTAAGTACCCGAAACGTGCATGTCTGGTTCATGCTGTAAAATAACCTCTTCTTAAATGATGCTATTGAATTTGAAGACGTTTAACATTGTGATTGTTTATGTTAACAACTGCGCAGAGGGATTATTCTAGATTGGAATTAGGTCGATGGATTACTAGTAGTTTTTATAGTGGAGAACAGTGAAGTTACAGTTGAGAGAGTATTTGACGGAACTTTTTATCTGCATACCAATATTGACCCCGATAATGTCAAGAATTTTGTTCAGCGATTACCCAAAAAGGATTTGGTTAAATTGTAATTTATACCAATGATTAGTAACTTGATCACATACTTTTGATCAATCAAAATATTGAAAAATTATATTCGACATGCGAATTCAAACACTGTTTTTAAAATGCTTTTTTGAGGACGCATTAATACATTCCTTGTTTCGAAGATATTGGTTAAGAAGCCATGTAATCTCAGCTTAAATGGTATGTAAAGAACATTTTAATACTACCACCATCTCTTTTCATTTACTCATTCTTATGGCATGAAATTCTATCTAGTATGATTTAGTTAATACTCACTGTACTCGCTTGACTTATATTCCTCATAACTTATGCAAGTTGAATCAAATATTGTTTTTGTTGAACCGATTGTTTTTCTGATGCATGTTTGCCATAAACCGACATGGTATGTAGCATTGTATCCAAAGTTTTCAATAACAACGGTGTACCATGGTGTATGAACAAAACTGAAAACAACGTCAAGTAAAAACGATGTCACACAAAATAATAGTCCAATGACACTGACTCTTAAATCTATTAGAACACTCCCAACCGGTGGTTGATGCGAAGGATTCGAGCTCATTTGTGACTTTGTTGTAGTGATGATTTGATTTATTGAATTCGGTCGATTCGAAAAATCAGTTGATGCGTGATTTGCGCAATGAATTTCTATCTGTTCAACGACTACTGAATCGTTCAAATCAGCTGTTCTGTAATTACAGCCAGCGATTGGACACTCTACTTCGGGCATTTTATATTCTGTAAATAGAAAAATATATAATGATAAAGATTATATATCCTAATTCATACGCTATTTAGCTAATTCTTATTTGATATTAATTTTTTTAGTGAACCATATTTCGAGCTCACATTCCTTATTCCTCCTATTTACCCGGATGTACAGAGGATTTAACGTTTTCAAATGTAGAGCTAACGCATTTGAAATTTTCTGTTTCAAAATTTCTTGTAATTCCTAAAACGTGTGTCCTGTAGCATCATATCCCACCCATTCTGCTACATCTTTCGGTACATTTTTGGACATAATAATTTCACGCTTTTTGACCATATTACATTGTTTAGAATGAAGATCACTGACGAGGATTAAGTAACCGAAACGTGCATGTCTGGTCCATGCTGTAAATTTATCTGGTCTTAAATGATGCTATTGAATTAGAAGACGTTTAACATTGTATATAAAATGAGGATTGTAATGGAATACAATCCAGGACAAAAGTTCGCCAGGTCCAAGCAAACAATTCTGAATCAATATTTGAAAATATGATAGTTATAAATGGAATTAAAAGAAGCTAAAATTTGTCATTGAAATATTACAACGAGAAAATTCCTCACGACAATAAGTAAAATTATTCTCAACATTCAATTATCAAACCAATCTAAAATTCAATATATAGCAGCGAAACAAATAAAAAATTAAAGACTCTTACCATCCAATTATTTCATTGATATGATATGTTCATTGTACATGTAATTATAGAACAGAAAATTAGCTACTCGGGAAAAAATGATTTTGGTTTATTCGTTCATCGGATATTCAATATCTAGGAAATCAGCCCTCAACATTTGATTTCCTATGTCTGAATTTCGACCAATGAAGTCTCTTCAATAATGAAGAGGTCAAAATAGAGGAAATCGAACATTGAGATGGTTAAACTGAACTTAAATTTTACCCTGTTTACCTTTGACTTTAAATTCATACTTTTTAGAAACTTTATTGCTTTGAACGATTGTGATTGAATGGCTGTCATTATCACCAAACAAGAAATAATTACCACAATATGTACATCGAGACAATAACCGAATTCGATTTGGTTTCCATGGAGCTGTTGCGACGGGTGTTGCATAAATATTAAAGAAGTAATCAGGAGACGCTGCAATCAGCATGCAATCAAGTGACGCGGACTCCCCGGGCACCTGATTTCAATTCGGAATGTTATTCATCCAAAGGCTCGCAATGGATTCATTGGAACTTCTAATGATTTTGCCTTGTCTTCTCGACATTCAGACTAAACAATTGATATGTACTTCTTTGATGTTTATTTTACCTCTGGCCTTTAACCAGTGCACCTCAACAAGAAATGTTTCATCAATGATTCTCGATGCCAAATATGAATAATGAAAACCGATTTATCAACATTTGAAGGACTAAAATCTAATAATTCCCTACAATTTATGCCAAAGATCTAGCTAAGGAAAGAAGTACATTGTGTATGTCAACTACCTCTATAAAATTTCATAACGAAGAATGAATAAATCGTTCAAAGTCGAGTACCGAATCTAGAATAAAAATATTTCTTCCAGAGGGAAGCACGGATGCATTTTACTTAGAATTGTTATAGATCGTCGTTTTTTTTTTCACTTAATAAATGCCATGGGACCGATAATTTGTGTATTTGAGTATTTGTGTTTTTATTTGAAACTAGAATAGTTTCCACTTAACAGGATCAAACGTTCTGGTGTATTCTCCGATACACTATGAAATATTTCTTTTTTTATTTTACATTTGCAAGATCTTTGACATTATATATGACTTTCATGAAGCCTATGATACCTTTGTTACCTTATTTTTTTCTCTTTTTTTTTTAAATTCAAATTAACACGTCTTCATCAGCTCAGAACTATTTCGGTTATTGATGTTAGATGGTTTTATCCAAATAGATCGGTAGAAATGTTAGCTCGGGCTACCTTTGTAACAAACACCAGGCAGCTCAAGTTTACGTTCCGTTACCCTACTCTTCAACATCACTGCCACAGACTTGTCGCCATAAAGCATATCTTAACGTAACGCTGCTGTGACGTCATAGTTACTTTATGCCAGGATTCTTGACATTTCTTGAAGTATGTGGCAGAGATTGTTTGACTGTAAGGAGGAGACAACTCTGTTCGGAGAATGCCTTTGTGAATGACTGATTTATCATTTCGAAATTTGTCGAAGATAAAGCACATTCGATATAGTGAGAGATATTTAAGGTTTACGAAGAAACATCCAAAAGCACCGACATTATAATGCATCTGCTGATGTTGGCATTTTCTTTTGTTTTGCTTTTGTAAGGGTCTATGACTTAGATATCTTCTCTTTGACAGTAAGTGTTTTGAATATATTTTAGGGCTGTCACGATTCACCGCGGTTCTCGATTCACCGCGGTTCTTGGCGACGGTTCGATACACGATACGAGAAGAGGCCGTATCGTAGATTTACGGTTCGTTTTCAGCATTAAGTTTTATCTTTAAAAAATCAACATGGCGACGCTCGACGTCGGGTAGTCAAAGATAATTAACTTTAAAAGACGCTTCTTTATATCGTTATATCAGCGATTGGGAAGGCCACGCGCCCTGCGACATAGTCTCATTCTGATAAAAAAAAATGGCCCATAAAATTGGCAACTCGCGTGCCCTGATGCGCATCATGTTTGGTCTCCAAATCATGTAGATCTACACCAGTAGCAGTAACGTGTGGATCACAGCTTACTGCACATGGCCAGTCACTTCTGCTCCGTTCACCCGAATTATAATACAATATTGATTTTTCTCCGACATTCTTTTTTATTCTCGTTCTGCGCCTGAGATTTAAATCCCCAACGTCCACTTACGTATCTTATTATGTCATTTTTAGCGGTCAGTCAATGGGTTCAAATTGAAATAATATAATTTGTACAGGAATGCAAATTGCAGTCAACCCCCTTTCCCCTCTTCACAAAGTTGAGCATGACGTTGCCCATACGTGGACACGAAACATACAGGATAGGTGGCTGAAAGTTTCTATGATATGTCTTTAAATTATTCATTGGAAGTGGTAAAATTGGGAATTTCACAATTAAAAATGTGCAAACATTGATGTGTTATACAAACATTGTAAGCAAAGAAAGTTGATCATTTTTGGAATGGCCCTTTCGTGAAGAAAGATGGTCCATTGATTTTGAGAATGGCCCATTGAAGTCCAAGTGGATGGGACCATAGTCATATTGAGCAAGTTTGCCTTCCCGATCACTGTGATATTGTTATATATTGCTTAGTTTTGTACTTTTTTTTCCCAGTTTTAGTCAATACAATAATTATCAAAGCATTCAAATTATGAATGATTTTAATTTGTTGTTGTTAAACTTGTTTCATTAAGATATCTGACGAATTACAGAAATGGCTACATATCTACATTAAAAATGATGTATCGTGATATGAATCGTATCGTGAGTAAATATCGTGATACGTATCGTATCGTGAGCTTAGCGTATCGTGACAGCCCTAATATATTTCCCTGACATTGTCGCAATAGCACTTTCTCGGTTGATTACATACATGATCTCACTACAATCGGCAGAGCACGGACTGTATTACGCATGCCCTCTTTTTATATCCATTTACATAATCATCTCTGTTTCTGGGTCCTCTACGTTTCGCGGTCTTGTTTGTGTGGTGTCATCTTATAGTGAGGAGGTTGATTTACACCACAATTGTACGTTCTTTGAGACCTCTGGGTAATTGGAGAAGTGAGAGGGTTGCGCGCACGTAATCCAGGATAACCACACCATTTGCTACTTGCATGACAAATGGCCGTCCTAAGTCGGCACCGGATGCCCATTGGTCTCGTCGGTTTATGTGTAGTCTTTTGTGTTTGATGTTTACATTCGTGTATCTCTTTTCCGTCTCGTGCTGTACTCGTCTTTTGTGTTTTTGCATCGGGTGTTTTGGTGTTTTGCTGTTGATGCTGCAACGGGATCTTGTTGGAGATCTCCTCCCTTCTTTTCTATATATATAGACATAACGTCAGACAGTGCATGAATTATACATATTGTTTTCATATTCGTGCTTAAACATCGACGGCGGGTGCGGCTAGCCAACAGGGGATGCTTACACTACCCGGGCACCTGGTCCCACCTCTAGCTTACTAGGGGTTCGTCGATGCTTAACTATGTGCTCAATTGTGAGTGTTGTTGAGATTATCGTCATGATCTTCTTTAACTCATTTATATTCATTTACATATCCATCTGTGTGTTTCATTGGCCCCTGCGTCATGCTGTTTGTTTTATGTTCATCTTACAGTGATGAGGTTACTTTACACCACAATTGTGCGTTCTTCAAGACCTCTGGGTAATCGGAAGAGTGGGGGGTCCGCACGTAATCCAGGATAACCACACCGTCTGCTATTGACGTGGCAGATGGCCGTCCTAAGTCGGCACCGATTGCCCATTGGTCTCATTAGTTTAGTGTAGTCATTAATGTATGATGTTTCTCTGCGATGGACCATTTGCGTTTCTTTCTGTGCGTGTCTGCTTTATGTTTTTACAGTGGGTGTTTTTATGGGTTTCGTTTTTGATGCTGCAACACATGATGAAAGTATTAGAGGGTATCTTCTAAAGGTAGGTATAGTATTCTATTAAATGGCAAAATTAATGTGGCCAAGAAGACGCGGAGTCGATTAAAGTGTGTTAACGTCCTAAAGGCCCGGTCACACTGCGTTTTACGGCTTGATCACGGCCAAAACACGTCCAAAAAAGGTCTCCCTTGAAGCAGACGTTGTTGTTTGCTTTTTAGACGCGCTACAGACGATTTGAAGACGTGATAGGACGCGTTAAAAAATCTGAACGGCGTTGGACGCGGAAAGAAGTTTTGAACTGCTCAAAATTTAATTCGGCGGACAACCACGGACGGTGTAAGTGGTAAAGACGTGCAACGCACGCGAAACACACGTGATAACCCGTGTTCCGGCAGTGAATAAGACTTGGGGAAGACGCGGTAAGACGCAAAACTTGAATGGTCTGTCACGGCCAGACCACGGTCATTCGACGGGTGTTCCGCGTTGGTATCACCGGTAATAGCGTGTGTATAGCGTCTTATCACGAACGCTTTTAGCCTTAGACGTGTTTGGACGTGATTAGTCGTGCTAAGGCAGTGTTTCAGCAGTGGAACAGCCGCCGGCGGTCACATCCCGTACAAAGCACAATCATGGCAAAAATTACCACTTACGACCACGTCCAGCAGATATTTGAACGTGATTTGGACGTGGAGTGCAGTGTGACCGGGGCTCAATACATAAAGTATATCATTATTGTATAATTTAGTAATTTAGTCTGAAAAGAAGTGAGGTATTTAAGTACTGGTGTACATTTAAACCAATTTCATGTAGTTTCTGCCCACAAAAAGGAAGATTTTTAAACAACAATTTGATCATGTTTCCATGGGTATAGATTTACAATTATTTTTTCCGATGTTTGTTTTGCATAAAAGTAAACTAATGTTAGCATTTGTCTCTCCCGGATAAAAATTATCTCATTATGCATTAATTAAATTGCTTTAATGATTTTCTCATTACCATCTAACAGGTTTGATAAGGAAGTAATCATGGAATTTAAAGTGTAAATTTCTCTTCGTTCTTGGCCATTGGAACCGCCATAATGATTCCACTTTTATATATTTATTTGAACCATTCTTAATTTGGCTTTATTTGTTGATCTGGCTTTTTTTATGTTTTTTTTTTATTATTTGCACAACTGCGCAATTATACTTTTAGGGGCACCATCTACGAAGAATTTCACTATTGCGAAGGAACTCTGTAGATTGCTTTATTTTCGTCGGTGCCAATTTTCGCCAATTCCATAGAAAAGACAATTTCCTCAATGCATTTAAAATGCAATACCAATCGAAAACTTAAATTTAAACATTTATATCCGCCGATAGATCCGCCATCAGATCTGCAGTACGTTACTGTTTGACACTGTTTCTTCAAAAAATATTGGCAATTAAACAATTAGAACTTTGTATATATCTTGTAGCTTGTTTCATTGAATACATGTAAATGGAAGTGTATATATTTTATTCGACTTTGTTATTATGTTTCTAGTATTGTACAAAAGTAGCTGAACTTTGGTGTACAAGTTTTATTTTTTACATTTTCCGTCATCGTTTGTTGCATGTAAAGCGATTACATAACAGACAATTAAACCTACATCAATCCAAATTTTATTTCCCGTACAGGAGTATATACTTTTATTCGGCAGTACGTTTAACAGACGAAAATTGGTACTTGACGGATAAAATCAAATTAACAGTACATGCCATTTGTACATATTGTTATGCGTTATATTTTCTCATCTGCGTTTTTCCCCCATTCTGACATTCGCTCGATGCCTATCATGTATTCATATATCAAAGGATACGCAGTACCAGAGCAAGCTTAAACTACAGCGAATTTATTCTCCGGGCAATGCGACTATCAGAAGTATTTTCAACCAGGTGATTATTAATGATAATTGACTTTGTCACTGCAACGTTTCTTAGAAGGTACATTCTAAATTAAAAAAAAACATTCCTTTGTCCTCTGATGTCGAAGAATATTTCAGAGTATGACCATAAATAAACACCGAATTTGATATATTCACCACTTCTGACTTTTTTGCAATGCCAAAATGACGTCTCTCGTTTAATTTCCAAATTTCGGATATCTAATTTGTACAATAAGAGTGAATGTGTCCAAATTTTCTTTAGCGTCTACCCATGTGTAGTCTTTTGCGTTTTAATGATTCTAATGTGTGATTTGGTGTTCCTCGTCACTTTTGCGTCTGTTCTGTGCGTGTTTGCTTTGTGTTTTTGCATTGGGTGTATTTTGATTTTGCTGTGGGTGCTGCACTGAGTGTTTCTGGATATCCCCTCCTTTCTTCATGAGCGTAATTCAGTCACATTTTGTTATGAAAACCCCTGGAATGGTCGTGTCAATGGTGTCAACCTCCTTTAGGATTTTCTAATAATTACCGAGACAAAACATTCTCCCTTGTTATACATGTAGAAAATGGATGATCTGCGTAATTGCGTGCTACATGTATGTAAGCGAATTGCAAGAAAGAGAAGTCAGTAATATCATCTCAACGAAATGAAATAAAGCATTGAACATATTACTTCTTTGTTTTCATGCAATCATTTCACTATTGAATTGTACATTATATTTCACGTTGTATATGAAACAAAACCATCCGACTCTGACATTTTTTTTATTTTTGAATATTTGATGTACGATTCATAACATAATGCAAGAGTGCACTGCTGTGAATTTTTGTAGAAAACTTATATTTTTTATCTTTTTGTAAATAAAAAATATCCATTTCATTTTATTTGGAAGTATGGCTAGGGTTAAGATTAGTATTAGGGTGAGTGGGTCCTATATTTGGAAATAAAACAAACATAACAAAACAAAAAGGAAATAAATAATGTTCCCTGAGTATAAAGAGTTCTCATCCCCTGTAATTATTACTTTAGTGGTGATTTTGATCCACTTATTACTTTAAACGTGCGTCAATGGGACAGGGAAAGTGGATGTGGCAAATTCAGCTGTGAATCAAATGAAAAACACGTTAAATAGCATCATGAAAATTATGATTAAATGAACTCATCATGCATTTATATCACCATCCCCCCTTTTTTTAAGGCATTTATTTAACTCGAAATACCCATTCACAAGCTTAGAATGATAGTTTACTGTTATTGTTTTTCGCTTAAGTGTCGTTTAAGTTATATACACTTTATTATATATGTTATATCCTTCTTCTTAATCCATCAACACTCACACGGCTCCGAACCTTATTATGCAAATTATATGCATAAAATCGGAAGAATCTCGAGTCAAGATTTTACCTTACACACGACGGAAAAGAAAGTCCGTTCCTATTCTAATTTTATAGTAGTCTCGTCTAAAACATTCTCTCGTGGACTTCCGTTCGAAATTTGAACACGTAGAAATGCTTCTTTCATGCAAGTAAACCAACTGTTAAAGAGTACAGACACATGGCTCATCTTAAGGTATGTTTTTAAATTGATTTATGTATCACGTGGAACACATATGATGGGATTTTTAATTCTTCTTCTTATCAGAAATACTCGACCAGGGAGTGCTCCATGTTTTCGAGTGAATGAGTTTCATGATTAATTATCGCTGTTATCGAATATCTCACAAATATTTGTTCTTTAAAGCCATTTCTGTCTTTCATTACATCTTCATGAACTTCTAAATTTAAGTGCAAACCATGAATTTGAATAAATTTGATGTCAGTGTTAGTTATAATCAGTATCAAATATCAGTTCTGTAGCCTAGCTAGTGTTGTAGTGTTGGTGAAAAAGTATTTGAATGGGTTTAAAATTATTTAAAGGGGATGAATTTCAAATCAATTGAATATTTTATTTATTCTTTACAGTAACATAACCTTAACTGCCAGACAGAAGAAGGAATATACTCTGAGAAAGTCTTCATGCGCATGTGTGCATCAGATCCAATGAAAGAAAGTGCATCAGAATAGTGGAATGCTTATAGTGCTACTAGTACTGACTTGTAAAGTTGAAGAAATACTGTGGAATATGATATTGCAATTGTACTACCATATATGATGTTGGCCACCATGATGTGAAAATAATTCACTTGTGAAAGGAGAATGAAGAAAATTGTTCAAGTGCATATTTCTACATGTACATGAAAAACATATTCAATGTGTACATCGACCACATATTCCTTGTGAAACTGTGATCCAGTATGAAATGAGAATTTGTGTTATAATGTAGAGGAATTCATCATCAATAGAAGAATTGTGAGATCGACAGATGGAACTGTACATTGTATTACAGCCTCTTGCAGTAAACATGCTGATATAGCACTGAAGGGTAAGTTGTACATATACATGTATACTAATATACATGTTATGATAATTTTGTAAATCTGATAATACAAGTACAAATGACATTGTATTTATTTCATATTTTACATGTGTATCCCTTGTGATTCACCTTAAATGGATAATACTTTTTAATGGTCAGTTACATGCTTTCATATTTCATGTGTACATGTATTGTTTGAAACCAGACCTTCTCTTGCATACCAAAATTTGTGTCCTGGTGACCTTGACCTTGGAAAAATGACCTACTTTTTAAAATCTTACACCATGGCCATAACTTTTGAATGTTGAGTGAAACATAGACCTGTGCTTTCCTCGTGAAAATTTCCAATGATGCCAAATTGTTGTCTTTGTGACCTTGAAATTGGAGATTGACCTACTTCACTATCATTTTTCTAAAGTAATATTATGCTTTTAAGTGATAGGGCTTTGTATTCCTTTTGATAAGGTCTTCCTATTAATACCAAAATTTTGACCTTGTGACCTTGACCTTGGATACTGATCAATACCTGAATTTTTACCTTGAGTCCGTGACCTTGGAGTATGAAATACTTTTCTACATTATATCTGACAATAAGGGGATTCATGTTCCACAAAAAAACATGGGTTTAATTTTTCTTAGTCCTAAGCATTGACATAAAGTAGGGCTCTTACACGTGAAACACATTTTTAGCTCGAGATACTGGTCATAGTCGAGCTAATGCGGTACCCCCTTGTCCGGCGTCTGTCTGTAAACAATTCTGGTGCTTGCAACTCCTCTGAAATTATAAGAGACTGAAATGTAACTCTTTTTGCATGAGACTTGGTCAGTGGTCTAGTTGTGCAGTGTGCACCTGACATTTTGTTTGAGCCCCTGACCCCCAGGGTCCTAGAAAATGGATGTGGTAATTTTTTCCTGTATGATCCTATGTAATCTTGTATTCGCAACTTCTCTGACACTATAAATGATGGAGACTTGATTCTTTTTGCAATACGATGAGTCTGTGTTCAAGTAGTGCACCTGATATTTTGTTTGAGTTCCTGGCCCCCAGTGACTAAGAAAATGGATGTGGCCATATTAGAATTCACTTGTCATTAAGTGAATTAAAAAACAACCAGGAGAGCTACAGTCTCGTCAGAGACTTCTGGTTTGGATTGGATTAGACCTTTCATATTGGGAAAATTGGCAATATTTTCTTCAAAATTGAATATGATAGATTTGGATGCCTTTTCATTTTAAATTTAGCATTTTTCTTTCTTTTTTAAGAATTTAAAGATAGATTGGTCAATAAATAGGGAAAATTATACTGTTTTGCATAATTTGAGAATGACCGATTGAAAGCCCTGTAATTATATTTGTATGTTAGTGCTATTACAGAAACTTTACATGTCATGTAATTTTCTATACATGTACATCATAATGATAAATGTATGGAAAATTCATTCATTTTAGAGCTTATTTAATATCAAAATGAAGATATTAATTCATTACATCTTTTACTTTCAGAGTGAGACTGACAGCATCTTCTGTACATACATGATGGCTCATTTCTCATTCCTCATTCCTCATTTCTGGGTATCAGATTGAACATCTACCTCGTCCTTAAGTTTTACTATAGACACTAGAGAAATCACTGTTTGATGTCTAGAACATTTGAATTTTGAACATGTTTTGTGTTTACTTTCATGTGCTTACCGGTACATGTACATGTATGTACTAGGTTATAAATGCATTGAAAACTTTTTACTTGAGAATAAAAAGAAATACTATGATAAATTATAGAGAAAGAAAAATATCCTTTCACAAGTACAAAAACATTATGTTGTAAATTGATGATACCGGTACTATTACATTTATATATATATTGCAGTTATAATGATTCTGCTTTCAGAGTTTGAATAAAATTTACATTTAAACTTAATAAATCTTATAACTGATACTTATATTCTTCTTGAGACTAGAACACAAATATTCTTAGAACACTGTGATGAAGAAATCTAGTGAGAACATTGTCATATATGAAATAATGAATTTTCTCTTGTTAAGCATAGCAAACTTGGTTGATCATCCTTTCATCAATACTGTTTAGAGTGTCTTACCCCATACTGGTAATCATGAATAAAAACATTGATACTTTAAGTTCATTACTCTGCTACACAGTATACATTTGTGTAAGAATATCTAGTAGCCTTGACCTACATGTTCATGTATACAATTGACCTACTTTCCTAATACTTTGGATTTGCTACAACACTGGTCTGGCAAATGATAGATAGATGATATGGTATATACATGTATGTGCATTGTCAGATTGTGTCAAGAAATTACTCAAGATAGATTTTGATTCAATATGTGACCTTGAACTACACGTTTGACCTTCTTTTCGTTGAATTAAAGAATCTGAACTTGGAGAGTGATGTATATATATATTGAAGAATTTGAAACATGAAGTATCAGAGAATCCTGACAAAACTGAATCATTGGCAGTTGTGAAATGTCTGAGATAGACTATTTTCACGTCTAATGCTTAAGGTGCTGGAGAAAGACGTTTTTCCTTTCATTCCTCAGAAAATGCTAGATTTTTCTGCCAGTCATGCTGAAGAATATTTTTGCAAAATATTCCGAGCTGGATTTACAAAAAAAAAACCCTCCCTAAAAACCAAATGGTTGCACATGTTTACAAGAATGGACAAGAGAAAGAAAACCATGCGCATAACCAGGCGTACCGTTAGAACGCAGTTGCTTCCAGGTCGTTTTGCAAAAAAAAAAAGAATGAAAGAAACATTGACGTAGAATACTGCCCTGTAAATGAGCAAAATTCATTAGATTCTGATACTTTGCCCCTTGAATATCCACAAGGGCTTCTACCTAGACCCACTTGAGGCTGCTTACACTTGAAAAGTACTCTAGCTAAGCGCCTAAAGATGAATGCATATACATAAAATGTATACACTTCGTATGAGTGAGAGGGAAAACATTTCCGTTATTGTACATGCATGTATTTGTTAAAACGGTCAGAATCTAATGAAATTGCATTTATTTATATAAAGTATCGTGATTCTATGAGATGAAAAAAATATGTTAGTTTGCTGTGGTTGGGGTATTCATTTAATATATTGAAATTCATCAAAATTTTAGAAAAATTCAGAATATCATTCCTTTTGGTCGAGACAATTTTGTAGATTACAGGATTTGAGTTTAGAGGGGGCGTGGCCGGAATACCTCAAAGTCCTGTAGCAGGTTCTTTGGGGAACCCCACTCCCCAGCGGAAATTTATCTCACATGATATGTAATGTATATATAGTGAGCCAGCGAATTTTTTATTTTCAATTTCAATTATCAATTACTTTAGTATATATCAGAAACAGACCGGTAAAAAAAAATAAAAATAAAAATAAAGGTTGAGTCGTGGTGTTTGAGCCCAAGTAATTCCTTATTTTGACGACTTTAGTGAAGAGGGGAGGAGGGGGGGGGGGGCATGCCAGAGGATTGGTAGGCAAAAATCAGGATAGAAACAGTAAACTTGTTAGAGAATTTTAGATGTAGGTGCCGCCGTGTGCACCCCCCCCCCCCCCTCTCCCCGCGCTATTGAATCGGATGGGGCTTAATGTATTAGAAATTATCAGTGTTTTCCTGCTGTTATCGAGAAATATAGAATTAAAATCTTATGGGTACAAATGTATGCAAAATTGATAATGTATAGAATCGCTCAGTATTCAATCGAAGCGGGGTAAACCGCAACGATAAACTTTGAAACGAACTATAAAAAGTGAAATTCGTGATTCTTCAGTGCAGTAACGAATTATCCATGGCTTGAATATTTAAATAGCAAAGTTCAAAAAAATTTAAATGACAATAACATTGGGAGCCGTGACTCAATTGTCATCCTCTTTCCAAGTGTTAACTGACATCCTATAACCATTTGTCACACTGCAAATATATTTCTAGGAATCTCATTGGTTGTTTAGCTGTAATTATTAGACGATGTTACATGTACCCGTCGAGACCTCTGGGTAATTGATAAAGTGAGAGGGTTGTGCGCACGTAATCCAGGATAACCACACCATTTGCTACTTGCGTGGCAAATGGCCGTCCAAAGTCGAGACCGGTTGCCCATTGGTCTCGTCGGTTTATGTGTAGTCTTTTGTGTTTGATGTTTACAAATCGTATGTCTCTTTTTCGTCTCATACTTTTCTCGTCTTTTGTGTTTTTGCATCGGGTGTTTTGCTGTTTTGCTGTTGGTGCTGCAACAGTGTCTTGTTGGAGATCCCCTTCCTTCCTTTGCGATTGCCCATTTGTCTAGTTGGTTTATGTATGGTGTAAGTTGGTGTTCCTTTTCCCTTTCTGTGAGTGTCTGCTCTCTGATTTTGCATTGGGTGTTTTGGGGTTTTGCTGTGAATGCTGGAAGCATCACTGATGAGAATTAAATTTCGAAACACGTGTCAGGTGCAGGAAAAATATAGATTTGGAATTTTCTTCATGAAGGTATAGAGTTGGAACACTTCCTATTATGCAAAGCATTCGAAAATTTCCATTACCACATTTCTTGAAATTTCTAAAACTTGTAGCATCATATCCAACCAATCCTGCTACGTCTTTCGGTGCATTTTGGACATAACATTTTTGAAGTTACACGAAATCTAGGAATATACGAAGGACCTCACATTTACCGACACACGTTCCCCAGAATACAGACTGCAAAGAGTTTTCTTTCTACTTTTCGTTCATTTCAAGCAGTTAGATCAGATAAATCAGAGGAGAAAACAAACCGTCCTTTCATAAAAGTAAGATTAGCAAACAAAGGTATTAATAAATTGTATCTTGGTCAGATTTTGAATCACAAAACAGTCACAGAAAAATCCCACCATATTTCAAAAGGAAAGAAACTCCTTGTATTTCCTATAGCTACATACCAACAGTTGCGTCTAAGATTTACAATTACAAACAATTCTTGCAGTGTGTTGATTAAAGTAATCCCTCAATACATCCACTACTTTGCGAATGTTCTTCATCAGATCTCAACTACTCTCCTTGTTGACACGTTATCACTGGTGACCTTAGTTTACGACAAGTTGAGAGAAATGTTAAAAAATCGTCCCAAAAACAGAGAAAGTATGTCCTTTACATGGAACCAAAATGTCAAAATTATCATGGACTCTTGTGAGGAATATGCAAGACGTTGGGCAAAGAAAGAGGATGTACATCTCGACACCCTTTCCGAATGGATAAATCCATCAGAGGGTTACTTTCATCTAGAATTTACCGATTAAAATCAACTGTGAACACCAGTTTGAGTCTATCTTTAAAGACCCTGATGTTATCACAGAGCTTACTCCAAGAACATTATGTCATCACACCAGCAGACAAAGCCTAAAATACTATTTCGACAGTCTAGTTAAAGAGTTGGGTTTAAATTCGACCCCAATAAACATTTCATAAATATTTCTTCCTCTGAAATAATAGTTCATCACAAATCAGCTCTTGCTTCCTTTGGCTTCAACACTAACAATTTTGATTTAGATTCATCAATACTTATACTGCATACCTAAAATGCATAAGAATCCGTACAAACCACGTTTCATCGCTGGTCCTTCAAAATGTTCTACCAAATCTGTTTCGATCTTACCCACCAAAGTTTTATCTGGAATCAATTCTGGGCTTCAAAAATATTGTTCGGCAGTATATTCTCGCAGTGGTATCAACCAGATCTGGATTTTAAAGAACTCGAAGGAACCTTTAGAACATCTGAAATCCACTCATTTTAGTAGAGTCCAACGATCAAAGCCTTGATTTTTCGACACTTTACACTAAAATCCCTCTAAATTAAAAGAAAGACTCGCAAAAATTATACGTAATGCGTTTACAAGTAAGAACAGCAATCGCAAATGCAAATTTATTGTTGTTTACTATGACAAAACCTACTTTGTAAAAGCAAAGTCCGATTCTGAAAATAGGTACACTAACATTAAGATGTTAAACTTTCTGATTGACAACATTTTTGTGGTGTTTGGAGGGAAGGTCTTCCAGCAAATTGTCGGACTTCCAATGGGGACCAGTTGTGCCCCACTCCTTGCCGACATTTTCCTTTACTCGTACGAAGCTGATTTCATTCAATCTTTGGTCTCTGAAGGGAAAAGACTTCAACTTAACTTACAGATACACAGACGATGTGTTTTCCAACAATCCAAAATTTGCGAATTACCTCAGCAGTATCTATCCTTCGGAGCTTGAAGTCAAAGAAACTACAGAGACAAATAATTCAGCAGCCTATTTGGACATAATGTTGTCCCACGACACTGATGGTCACATGAACACCTCACTCTATGACAAACGTGACGACTTCAATTTTAGCATAGCAAACTTTCCTTTTCTGAGTAGCAACATCCCTTCATCATCTGCTTATGGCGTGTTCATATCATAGTTGATACGCTATGCCAGAGCAAGTACCAAATATACGGATTTTGTTCTGAGAGCTAGACGTCTTTAAGATATGCTTCTCAGTCAGGGAAGAAGAAGTAACGGGTGTGACACTTCTACCGAATTGAAGTGGCGGGTGTTGCATGCAAGCAGGAGATGCTTACTCTTGCTGGGCACCTGGTCTCACTCCCATATCGGGAGTTCACTTCTGTTCATATGGTAGAGGTTTTTGTTTGTGTGCTTTGGTTCCTGTTTTATCCTGATTTTGTATGCGTTCGGTTTCTGATTTTCTGAATTATCGATTTTGTGCTGTATACAGGGATATAGTCATTATCCATATTTGTCATCATGCATTGGTGCTCCATTGTGAGTGCTGTTGAGATTGCTGTCAAGATTTTCTTTATCTCATTTGTGCCACACTTATGCCCTTTGCCATGTGGAACTGGTAAAAAAAAGTTCCCCGCGAGTGGTTGACAGTAAGTGTTTTGAATTGTTTCCCCTGACATAGTCGCTATAGCACTTTCTGTATAGATATGACCACGGAAAGTGCATGATCTGTATATTTTCTTTTTATTGTCGTGCATTAACATCGAAGGCGGGTGCGAATAGCCAAACAGGGGATGCTTACTCCTCCCGGGCACCTGGTCTTACCTCTAGCTTGTTAGGAGTCCGTCGATGCTCAAGTTTGTGCTCCATTGTGAATGCTGTTGAGATTGTAGTTAGGATCTTCTTTATCTTATTTATTTTCAAACATAATTCAAAATGACCATTCACAAGGCTTAGATTTATAGATAACTGTTTCGTTATTAAAAGTGTCGTATAAGTTATATTACTTTGTAATATATGTTTGATCATACTTTATAATCCAGACTAGCATTCTGTATCCATATGTGCAAGCCTTCAAATATAATTCTCTTGTTAATGACCGGTCATTTGATTTTATATTGACCGTTGACCGTTTCGATCCGAGTTAGCGATGTTTTACTAGCAGCATGAGTATGATTGTTAAAACAAAACGATGAGGGACTAAAATAATTTACAAGAGAGTTAATCAGAATGTCATTTTATTGAAATTTAAACTTTATCTATTTTATAACATTCAACAAAGTTTATATTGGCTCAGAAATGGGCATGAGGAGGTCCTTGTAGTTGGATCAGGAGAAACTCTTCTCTATGAAGGGACCCCGTCAAATATCCAAAAGAGATCTTATTGGACATTTTCATGTTCGCGAGCTTCGCACTCCGGACAACGCGCTTCGAAGGGATGTACAGTGTCACAAAAGCCAAATGTTGATTCTATTCCAATGATCTCGGAATAATTTATGTGAAGAATCTATTTGTTTTCACGTGTCAAATTTATATTTTGTGCTCTTCAGTGTCATTTTGTCAAGGGTTTTGATTTAACTTTTGTAATCGCACCTGATTTCTTTTAAATAACCCTTAAAGTGGAAATTCCGGAGTTCGAAATCGGAAGTAAATCAACTTGAAAAATGTCTATAACGACATACAAATTAGGGTTAAAGAATTTACTATCGATTATCGGACACAATCGGATGTGTTCTTTCGATTGATTATCGTGGTAATCGAAGCTTTTGAAATTTTCACCCTTTATTCAGAAGGACAAGACCATAATATCTGTATTAATTTCGACACAATTTAAGCATGCACTTTGACATATCTCAATTTGCCTGGTTAAAGATATACATGTTACTCTCCTAACATGTATGTGCTAGCGTTCGTCATCGCGTCCCAAATTCTTATTCATATCAAGTGTCAAAGCATAACCTCCGATTGATCGATTCTCACTCGGTCCCAGAGGTCTTATGTGGGAAGGTATTGCGGTCGCCCATCTAGTCTTAGCAGGTTTTCTCCGGGTATTCCGGTTTCCTCCAACTCCAGGGACCCCCTTTCACCAACATCTAAGCCAATATGAGGCATTTAAATAAGTTTATTTTCTTTTAGTTTTGTCTAAAATGTGGGCTAACTTTTTGGGTTATTGATGATTGTGATTGATGAACACATAGTTTCCATTCCAACGTTTGTCAAATAAAACCACAAAAACTAAAAAATATATATTATATATATATATTGGAAAAGAGGCACAAGAAAACATATAAACACTCTATGTCTCACTCATGGTATTAGTTCTAGATAAGTTGGATCTTCCGATTCATTTGCAATTGGTTCCAGTTTTGGTGCACTCGCTTGCCGTTCCGTTTTCTTTGTATTGATCCAACACGATGTTCCAAATAAGCTTATACTGCCGATTAAAGCAATAATGCCGCTTATGCCAGCAGTAACGTATCCAAAATCAATGTAGGCGTAATGGGAGGTTTTCCGTAGGCCATTACTGACAAATCCGATGGATCCAAGAAAACAAACTCCTGTAAATAGGAAACAAATGATCGAAAAAAGACTTCACAATTGTGTTTGTTCTTATGCAAGTTTTTATCCTAAACGTAGGAAACTTATTTCTCCCCCTTGAAACTGAAAATTTTCACATTTTCTATTAGGTTATATTAATAGAATGAATCTGTTACCCTTTGTACAGGGACATCCTATCCGATATGGATGAGTCTTGCCGCGTAGGGCTAGGTATTGCGGCCCAAAAAACGTATTGCGATATATTGCGATACAAGATTTCATATTGGGATTTATTGCAATATTTAATTCTTTTATAAATAGCATTATTTTTACAGAAAAACACTTAAACAAGACACATTTTATCTTTTTATCATCAGTATTATTGCTGATTCCGACTTTAGTCAAAGTTTGGGATCACAGAAAATAGAGAAATAAAGTCGTAGACAATTAAATAAAAATCGTGTTCCTTTCACAAATACAAACAGTTGAAACTTGAAAAAAAAAGAAAACTGCCATTGGCTTCATCAATATTAGCCAATGTGAAACATTATAATGATGTGAAACGTAACCAGGAATTTTTTTTCTATTCGGGGAAGGTGCCTGTGTCTGACCCATTTGGGAAAATTTCTAAAATTGTTATTTTTCTTAATACAAATTCTCACCAAAGTCTAAACTCTAATTATAAAGTATCCTTTATTAACACTGCTAATTCATTTATTTGCTTGAACTGAACAAGGGATGAAATGCACGTAGACATTTTGTGCAGATTTCCAGGTTTTCATGTGATTTTTTTTTAATAATTTCTCTTTGGGAATTAAAGAGTGATTTTGGAGGAAAAATATAGGAAATATGGCATTTGGAAGGGGCCGGAAAAAAAACACTAAACGGTCCGAACTATCAAAAAATATCAAAAGATGGGAAACTAGCTGAGTTCAATCAATTAAGAAGAATTATATTGTTTTGAGGTTAATTATGAAAACCGTTGCGAAACAATTTAGAATATAAATGAGAGATCGTCATATCGTCAGCTCATATTTCCTCTGACTGAGAACGCCAATCTCTGGTTGTTCAATGAAACGCCATAGGAACATATATTTTATTGAAATGAGGATGAATTCGATTGTTGAAACGTATTTTTGTATGTCGTTTTTGACCAGGATACTTACTATGCAACGATTACTCTGTAAAGTAAAATATTGTACTCGAACCGGTATTTCGAAAAACGTACCGCGGTACGTATTGGAAACGAAAATATCGCGGTGCACCGACATGACAATAAAATTGGACAGCCCAATTGCCGGGTAGTCGACGTTGAAACTATTTAACTTGAGTTTGGGATTTCCCAATCCATACACAAATGGGATGATTGATTATTGTTCTTACCTTTCCATTTTTATATGATTCATAAATATACATTGCAATTACTAATTAATCAAATGGGGATCTATGTGACGTAAAAAATTGACGTACCGTATATATATATATGCAGGTTCAAGACCGACAACCAGTGGTACGAAACAAGGTATCGTCCCACTAGAGACAATACAATCTCTCAAATTTTCATGAGATGAGGTAAATCGATCTCAAACTCTAACGTTATTACTATCGCTACTAAAGCGGACGTCACCGAAGTAAGACAACAATTGGCTGATCATAACAAACCTTTACTGGTTGACGACGTCGGAGAATACGATCAAAAGAATTGGCGAAATCTATACTCGTGCACAAACTTTTGCGTGTTCATTACTCGGCAAACCTCGTTATTGGCTTGCAAGTTTTTGTACACTCGGGATGAGAATTCGCTTTCCATCCTCATGGTGGTGTTAGATTGTATTAGTCTCAGAATGATAGGTTAGACCTCATCACTTTCGATACTGAAACAACGTTCTGTAATTCAAACAATGAAAGTCGTTCTTTCTGCTAGAGGACGTGGGAGGAGAACTATCTAGCACCACAGTGAGGATCGGATGGGGAGATTTTATAAAAGTTTCCTTATCCATGACACAGCGAACCTCGTCATGGTCATGCAAAGTTTTTATTCAGGGATTGAGAATAGACACTTCCGAACGAGGGAAAATTTTTAGAAATTCCTTGACGTCACAATGTAATTTCGATGTTTGACCGAGGTTCGAAGCTTGTTTGTCCAAGGTATTGAGACGTCACGAAATTTTGCATTATTTTCCCGCAATCGGAAGGGTCAATTCGTCATTCCTCGCCAATGTCAGAGTTAGAGTATTCTTTCATTCTCGTAATCTCATTACTCTCCGGATTCATTTATTGGAATCGAAATGTTAAGTTAATTCTATTAACAGGCAAAAATGAGTATTCATAGAATAAATTAATTGTGGAATTAAACGAATGTATACCTGCCCAAAGAGCATGCGAAGCCCCAAATGTTGTCAAGATGTTTGTTTCTCTCCACTTGAAGATCTTCAGAAGAATCGAAAAGATTGCAACAATGATGAATATGAAACCTAAACATTGGAAAACTTGTGCTCCTCCAACGACCACTGAAAATGTTGAATACATGATTCAAATTGCGTTATTGAGATATTTCCAGACGATCATAATCTCTAGTTAGGCCATAAAGGACCAGACAATATTTTTAGATTGATAGTTGTGAAAGAAATATTCCGTTATTGCTATTAATATAGAAAATGAATCTTTGAGTCATATTTTTTGTAGTTTGATAGATACCTTAAAAATCGCTGTGAAGAACACATATTGATCAGTATCAGAGGAATCAAGATGTTCAGCCGTGCTTTTGTTCTACTTACGATAATCTTTTAAGAATCGATTATTATAATGATCGAAGCAGTATGATCCAGTTCTTGACCTCCAATCTTTAGTCTCGATACAGGCCTTCCATAATCCTACGTTTGTTGTCAAAGTATGACCGTCTTCTTCTACTCTTCGGTACCAGAAAGGTTGAGTGAAACTACAAATTGTATCCAATAAGAAAGCAACAGCGCAGAGCAAAAGTCCAACTACGTTCATCATCACATTTTTATCTTGCCGCAAGTCATGCAATGTCAACATTTTCAATGGCAATTTCATTTTGATTCTTTTGTCTTCTGAGACCGTAGCAGCATCCGACTGAAAGTTACGTCTCTTAAATTTATCAGCTTTTGAGGTTCCCTTAGAAGAATGGCTGACGCTATGAGCTTTGATAAGTGCAATTACGACGGAATCGTTCAAGTTAGCTGTTTTGTAGATACAACCAGGAATCGGACACTCAACTACAGGCATTTCTCTAGAGAAATAATGAAAACAAGAGGTAAGAACTGATGTCATATTGCTTACACTTAGCAACTTACGTTCCAAATGGTATTATAAGATGTTGTTTGTGTTTATTTGTGTATTATCATGTAATGTATACATGTAAATACTGCAAAAGGGTTTTTTCGCGGTGTTAAAAGTTCGCGTTTTTCTGAATGTAGCCGTGGTATTAATTTCGCGATATCGAAAGTTGCAGAAGAAAATACTTAAACACTTTTGATACATGTATGAAAATTTTGTCGCACTGACAGACGTGTAATTTGATTGTTGTTTGTAGTAACAAGTGTTTCTCTTGGTGATTAATGACGAACACGTAGTGATTAGTGATAATTACAAAAAAAAAACGATTAAATACGAATTGAAGTTGAGTACCAACAAGTGTTTCTCGTGGTAATTAATGACAAACACGTAGTAGTTAGTGATAATTACACAATAACGATAAATTTGAATTGAAGTGGAGTACCAATAAGTAGATTGAAACTAATTAACTGCATTAATTTCAACTAATTAATTGCCTCCATTTCACTATGCGTGTCTTCTTCCTTTTTATAAAAAAATATTGGTATGATAATAGATGCAAAGTTATATTGTTATATTGTTGATACCTTTAATATACAAACTATTTTAGCAACTTACAGGAAAAGCATGAATGATTCAGCTATACATGTACAATAGCTTTTATACATCTGAAGCATATGAACATCTGTTCCTCTATGCTTTGTTTTGTCTGTTATGCACAATTATTGCGGGGGTTAATATTCGCGGAAAAATCGAAAACCGCGAACATAGCGAAAATAAAACCACCGCAATCATGTCCCCGTTTACAGTAAACATCAAAGAAGAACCTAACAGTTATTCAGTCTCAAAGTCGAGAAGGCAAGGCCAAATCATGAGAATTCCCATTGGAACGGTTGCGAACCCCAGAATGAACAACATTCCGAAGTGAGACCAGGTATCATGTCTTGGTGAGTTAGTATCTTCCGTGTGAAATGACTCACAAAATACGTTATGAATAGGACTTATTTTTTATAATTATTTTTATAATTTTTCTCAACTTTATAACTTTGCTTTTTTATTTGATAACTCTTTAGCTGTGAAAGGGAGTTACTGATGTTATTCGTCTTAAAATTCATAGTATCATTTAAGAACAGATAAAGTAGCAGCGTTTCGGGTACTTAATTCTCGTCAGTGATCCTTAACCGAAACAATCAAATATCGCTAAAGACTGTGAAATGTTAAACGTCTTTAAATTCAATAGCATCATTTAAAACCTGATGAATTTACAGCATGGACCAGACATGCACGTTTCGGGTACTTAACCCTCGCCAGTGATCCTCAGTCTAAACAATGTAATATCGCCAAAAAGTATGAAAATTATTATGTCCAAAAATGTACCAAAAGACGTAGCTGAATGGGTGGGATATGATGCCACAGGACCCACGTTTTAGATTTTATGTTCAGAAAATACCCAAAGACGTATCCGGATGTGCGGGATATGACGGTACATGTTTCACAAATTTAGAGATGATTTTATGACAGTCATCGAATCCGTTCGAAGAAATGGTCAACCAAAATTGATCTGACTCTACCTGTGAAGTTTCCGACAGTTACAGTCACAATGACCGTAGGCAAGACGACCATGACAGATAAGATTGTTAAAGGGAAATGGAAAGGGAAAATGCAAGACAGGATACAGTCTAGGTGCCATTCATGAAACCCAAAAATTTGTTTTTGGAAGTGTTGTCAATATCCTCTTATTTGATAATCCGGCGGATGCCACTCTGGCATCCTTGGGCATTTCGAATTTTTGGGGTAAAATGGAATTTTCCGAAGAAAAACCGTTGAAAATAGGAAAATTTCAATAACTTTTTCCATACTGCAGCTAGATAAACAAAATTGGTACCAAGAGAACGACAATTCAATTGTCTTTAAGTCTCAAGCTCAATTGACCAATTTACTTGTCAATAAAATGGGGAAAACTATGGATTTTTTATGAAAAATCGTTGAAAATTTGGAAAATACCATATCTTTTTTTATTCTGCAGCTTAATAAAAATTTTGGTATCAAACGCATTTCATTCTAAATAATACAGAAGTCAGATTCGCAATTTGCTGGTACGAAATATTGGGGAAAACAACTACTCTTGGATGAAAAATCGCTGAAAATTTCCAACATGCAATGAATTTTTCAAACTGTATGAAGTTCAACAATTAAGGTACCAGAAAAATTTTTTTATTGTCTTTTATTCTGAATACATATCAAGCAACTTGCTAATAAATAAAAATGGGAGAAGAACAATGAGGGAGAAAACTTTGATTTTTGAAGGTTTTTTCCATAAAAAGTTGGGACTTTGAAAAATGCAAAACGTTTCAAAAATCTAGAACAAAGATATGTGTATTCAAGTCAACAGTTTTTTAAAAAACAATTTATGGTTCTTGGAGTCTTGTAGCAAGCTTTTGAAAGACATGGGTGAAATTAGAGACATTGTTCAAAAGGACGCGGCTACTGTCTATACTACATAACGTGCATGTCTGGTCCACTTTGTTAATTAATCTGCTTTTAAATGACGCAAATGAATTTGAAGACGTTTAAGATTTGTACCAATTGGTGAGTGTTACTGCTGGTGGACCAGGAGTCCCCGAGGGCACATGTAGCCAATTTTGATCATTTTCGGCTGGTCGTGTCTTCAAAGGCATTCGAAAATTTCTGTTTACAAAATTGTCACAAATTTCTGAAACCTGGGTCCTGTAGCATCATATCCCAGTCATCTTGCTACGTTTTATGTTCTGGACATAATTATCACAAATTTTGGCCATATTTCATTGTTTGGATTGAGGATCAATGACGAGGGTTAAATACCCGAAACGTGCATGTCTGGTCCACGCTGTTAATTAATCTGCTTTTAAATGATGCTAATGAAACATAGATGATTTCTGCTAGGGCAGTGTAGTTGTTTTCAATTATTGAAGTGGATCTTAAAGACCAGCTTAGTCGTGACATTGTTCTAGTCCCTACGTCACTGTTGAAAAGATGACTTTTGCAACTTCGAAATATGTTCTTGAAATAAGCTCCAGGTTAATAATTCGACAATAGTGCCTAGGAGCTGATGATCGATTGATGTATGCAGGGCTCTGGTGTATCAACTGGCCATGAAATGGCAGAATTAATACCTTGATTGTTTCTGGTCGTATATTTCTAAAAATAACTAAACACTTCGGATGTTCAATAGTAAGTGTTCCAAATATCTACCTTCTTGAAGAAAGTTTTAGAAAGACAATCCAACCAAAGATTGTACTCTATGTCTTCCGAAACGGAAGTAACCGGATGTGACAGTTCTACCGAATTGAAGCGGCGGGTGTTGCATGCTAGCAGGAGATGCTTACTCTTCCTGTGCACCTGGTCTCACTCCCATATCGGGAGTTCGCTTCTTTTCATAAGGTGGAGGCTTTTGTTTGTTTTCTTTGGTTCCTGTTTTATCCTGATTTTGTATGCCTTCGGTATCTGATTTTTGGAATTATCGATTTTGTGCTGTATACAGGGATATGGTCATTATCCATATTTGTCATTAAACCAATTTTAATGAACCAGACACGTGTCTCGGATAGAAAAATCCTCATCAGTGATGCTTTCAATTAAAGTGACAACATGGCACAGCCAAAATCCTCTCCAGCAGCTCCCCTGGCCCTATTTTCTTAACTTAAAATGGCTATCACTTTGAAGAGAGCAATTTAAATGATAATTAATTGACCCCTACTTACTATCACAATTACATAAAAGATTCGGTCAGGAAAGCTACATCTCAGGAAATGAAGTGCAACTAATTGATATTACATGTACTTGCAATCAGTTGATCGAGAAAGCAATCCGATTGATTAAGAACTCGCATTCTACATATCATTCTAAAGATGTAGGTATTGAGAACAGATCATGATGATGGATATCATCAACATATGATGGTATTGGAGAGACAAAGGTTGTTCTGTGGGAAACTTTTGAAGTGGTGTTCCGTGTCAAATTTCAGAGAAGTCAATTCAGATATTGAAAAGATGGTGACTGAGGCCATGGTATTCATAAAGAATTACTATGGTTTAGAGAATCTAGACAGTATATCTGATGTAGGGTCCAGTGTACGATTGAATGAAATGGGCTATAAAATTTCAAAACTCTTTGATGACCATTACAACCAACAGTTAATTGAAGAATTTCGATAAAATGTCAAGAAAAACGAAATATTTTAGCCATGCATAAGGAAACATTCTTGAGATGCAGTTCAATGAAACCTCGATCTGCTGAAAGAATTAAATTAAAAAAAAATGTTGAGACCTATTGTGATAATATTTTGCCAATCGCGTCTGAACCTCTATCTGTTCTCCTGTTGATTTGATGCAGCAGCACATGAAATATGTATTGTGTAACAAACAGATGTGACAAATTCTGTGCTCAAATTTCTTTAATTCTGTAAATGTTTTGGAGTAGAGAATTGTCAGAGTACGATGCAAAGGAGGCATTTTGATAAACCATGTAAGACGGGTTCTTTGTTGTAAGAAGTAGTTGCACACAAGAATTACAATTGCATGTTGATGAAACAACAAGGCAATAAGAAAGGAGGTGATCTCCAACAAAACTGGGTTGCAGCACCAATATCAACACACACAGAGAAGACACACACAGCAAGAGAAACAAAACGGGCAGGGAACATCACACACGACATCAAACATCAAATAAGCAATGTGCTGTATTAATTATGCAATTAAAATGGAACATTCTTTTCGTGAAATGTTGCGTGATATTGTAATGTGATGCTAGGGCATTTATACCATTTGGAATGATCTATCTAGAGTAAAATAAAGGGTAATAAGAGAGTGCAAATCTAAAAGTATCAATATGCAATCATTTTGATACGAAAATTGTTGCTCTAGAATGTCTTTAAACCGATTGTATCTTTACAATTTAAAACCTGTTTTCAGCAAAAACAAAACAAAACAAGAGGATTCCATTTGCTTGAGCGGAATTCTGAATTTAAAGCAATGAAGTCATTTTTCTTGCTGTTGTTCTAACTGCAGCATGAAAAAAGCATTGCAATATCCCAATTTTCAGCAATTTTTCACTCAAAATTAATTCTTTTCCCCATTTTCGTACTTGCAAATTGCTACTATGATATTTAAAATGAAAGGCAATACATCTATTGTACGTTTGGTACCAAAATTGTTATTTTATCTACAGTATGAAAAAAGATATGGTATTTTCCCAATTTTCAACGGTTTTTCATCGAAAATCCATAGTTTTGACCATTTTATCAACGAGTAAATTGATAAACTGAGCTTGAGACTTAAAGGTAATTGTATTGCTGTTCTTTTGATACCAAATCTGTTGTTCTAGCTACAACATGAACAAAGTTATTGCGTTTTTCCAATTTTCAACGGTTTTCTTTGAAAAAATCATACTTTTTCCCAAAAATTTCGAAATGCCCAAGGATGCCAGATTGGCATCCGCCGGATTATCAAAGTAGAGGGTATTAACATCACTTTCACGCAAAAACATTCTGTGCGTAACATTTTTTTTTGGGTTCACCCCAAAATAGCCATTTGCCAACTAGACTAATATACTTGTGAATTTTAATAGCTATTCTCTGTAAGCATTTGCAATTTTATGAAGGACGCATGGCACGGCATGTCTCAGATTTTGATAAAATTTGTACATAAGGTTGAGTCTGACCCAAAAGTAAAACTTTGTGAAAAAATTTCTAAATATTGCATCCGGTTACCATGGAAATGGACTTTGAATAATATTGAAAAAATGCTTTTTTTGGCGTTTTTGAAGTCACATACATCATATATGCAGCATAATCTAAAACAAAAACTGATGAATTAGAATTGCCCTATCATTGTTCTTTCAAGTTAAGTTATAATTATGTTTTTGGTCTTATCTATATGTTTCCATAGCAACAACACAGGTACCCTATCAAAATAGTGTTTTTGGCATTTTTTTCAAAATTCAAAGATGAATTACTTACATTTTTGAGTTTTTTTTTATGCAAATAAAACATAAGCATTCACATTGGGACAAAGTTTATGTTCGTTGCTATGGCAACATGACCTCAAATCGCAAAAATGTAAGCAATTTTGGACAATATTTAGTTTATTTTTTTTAATAGATCATTGAATTTTTATTCAAAGTGATGAAAATAAGTTAATGTATTCAAGTATATCGCTTTCATTACATGAAATGAATTGTTTTTTTAATATTCAGGAAATAGCCTGTTGCTATGGGAACAATTGTGTAAAATTGCACATAAGCCAACTTTGAGTCCTTGGATACGGGCATCAAAAGTTACTTTATCTGAATTTTTTTAAATCTGAAATAAAGTTTAGACTTTGCTTTATCGTATATGTAAAAAAGATTGTGTAAGCCTGTTTCGTTCTTTTGAGGAAATGGCTTCGAAAAACAACAAACATGCATATTTCTATAATGTATGGCAAAATTACTATGGCAACCTAAATTATTTGAAACTTTTTTATTGTATTTTGATAGAGGCTTACTTGATCTTTATTGATTTTGAATTTGAACTTCCTGGAATTAATAATTACTGTTTTATAAAAATAATTTAAAAAAAGGTTGCCATGGTAACTTATGTTCCCCATAACTCTTTCACGGTTTTTGAAAGAGCTCTTTGTGTTGGATAATCTCCAACAATTTTTCTCTGTTAATCATGATGTACATTTTTTTAATGACTCTGAAGTTGCAAAATAAGTAATATTATAGACCATAGTTACCGTTGCCAAAGTAACTAATGTACATAGCAACAAGTGGGTTTATCTTGAATTTGCTCATTTTATAAAATAAATCCTTTTTCCTTATCATATACCCATCAAGAGAGAAGGAAAATTGGAAAATACAAACAGCATTTTGAAATCAATATATGAAAATTAGATAATTATGTTGTCATGGTAACCAGCCTTTTTTACAATATTAGACACTTCTAGTGAGCTTATTTAAAATTTCATGTCCAAATCTTTAGGATGCATAAAAATCTTCCATTAATGTTGTATATAGACCAAATTATAGAGCTTCAAATAAGCTCAATTTTGCCAATTTCTCAACAGTTGCCATGGTAACCAGATAACCTAGAAATAATTTTTTTGTCAAAATTTCCTTTTTTCATTGGTCCCTACTTATGTGTGAAATTTCATGAAAATCGGAGACCATAGCATTCAATGATAGAAACATTTTCAGTTTATTAGAATGTTGAAATTCCTCATTTCCTTACGCAAAATCTTAGGCTTGGTTTTCTTAAACGGTTGTCGAGGCATTACATTTCTATCCTTTACAAGCATAGATTTTCTTTACCAACAACTATGAAGTAGTTATTCTAATATAAGATGCAATTTCTTAATTAATGTATAGAACTTCTCGATATCAAAATGACCACAACTGAAAGGATGAAACGAAACTGAAGTATTTTTATCTCATTTTTTCGCCGATGCCTCAGACAACTGCGTACATGTATGCTTGAGAAAAAATGTACCACGTGAGACACCAGAAACAATTCTTTGCCTTTTGGTATGAATGTTTGAAACACGATATTATTTTGAAATTCAAAACATTTAACTTGAGGGCGATTTAACTTTAATTCTTTTCCTTATGGTATGAAAGTTTGAAGCACGATATTATTTTGAAATTCAAAACATTCAACTTGAGGGCGCTTTTATTATACATTTGGCTGTGTCTAAACGTCACTTCGGCATTTAATTAAGTACACGTGATGAGTATGAACTATCAGAAACACGTGTCTGATGCATCAAAATTGGTTTGAAATTTTCTTCAAGAAGGTAAGGATTTGGAACACACTTGTCCATGCTGCATATTTAACCAATTATAAATGATGCGAATTTGACGACGTTTAACATTGATACTTTCAAGACTTTGATGTCCCTGATCGCATAATGATATCTCTTATATCGTTGAAATCGCAAGTCTGTCGACATAATCTTCAAGATTATTTTACATGCAAAAGATTATACTAATTGTGTTCAGTTGGAAAACTTTGAAATTGCAATGAATACTTTTGAAAAGAAAATAACATAAATATGCTTACCTTACTGTAAAAACGTCTGGATTACTTTACACGCAATACAATTCAGGAAGGTTTTTATGTCTTGATGGTTATAATTTATACAAGCACAGTTGTGATGATAATTAGCATTTTTCATGGTCATGGACATCGCACTTCGGACTTCGCACTTGGAAGGGACTGTGTACTAAAGCAAAATGTTGTTTTTATTCCAATGAACTTAGAATACTTTCTGTGAAGAATTTCTTTAATTTTAATGTCTCAGTATACACATTTATATCTCTCCAGTATCACTTCGACCATTTAATGGTCAGATTTTACTTTTTGATTTCTTTCATATGACCCCGTAAGTACGAAGTCCGGAGTGAGAAGTCAAAGGTACGTCAACTTGAAAATGTCTAACTGAGGATTGTTCCGTGTACAAATCGGACATTCTGAGAGGAAAACGATAATTCTACGGAAATATTCAGCTTATTCCATATTCATCCTGGACCAGATAAGAGTCGCATTATCAAGGATATGCATTGTTATGTGATAGGTGATTTTAAAACACAATTGACATTAAAACTTTAAATAATCAAATTCATTTATGATATTAAAGTACACTATCGAGCGGATTTCCAATTTGTGTAATCGTTATATTGGCAAATTGAATTTGAATCGTATGATGAACATGTATGTTGAAGTTGTTTTGTCTGATGTTCGTTTCATTCTGCGGGTGTGTTCCGCTGTGGACAGTGTAAGGTAGTCTTACTTGAAATCTCTATCACATTCAACAATATGCTCTACAAATTTTACGTCTTCAAATAAAAACATTTAAAAACAGATAAATTTGCAGCATGAAACAGAGATACACGTGTCGTGTACTTCACCCTCGTCAGCATTCCTCAATCCAAAATGTAATATGGTCAAAGACAGTGAAAGTTATTTCCAAAAATACAGTAAGACGTAACAAGATAGGCGGGATATGATGCTTAAGGACCCACTTCTCACTTTTTATTACAATGTTACGTCTTCAAATTTATGAACGAATATGAATAAAATATGAAATATCAACATTGTACAAATTTTCATACACAAAATAAAAAGCCTCGTTTCCTTTTAATCCCTCACTTCGGAATGTTATTCATTCCGAGGTTTGTAGCCATTCCAGTGGAGGTTAAGATAGTTTTGCCTTGCCTCACCGACTTTGAGACTGAATAACGGATGGTACTTCTTTGGTGTTAAATTTAATGTAATTCTATCCCCGCCATAAAATGTTGGGGTATATAGTGATGCACATGTCCGTCCGTGTGTGCGTCCGTTCGTCCGTCCGTCCGTGTGTCCGTCCGAACTGTGGTTTCCGGACATTTAAAGGAAAACTGTTTCAGATAATCAATTCATTTCTAGCATATATCTTTTACACACTAAAATGCAGGTCAAGTTCGAATATGGGTCCTGTTCCTCAATAACGTGCAGAGTTATGCCCCTTGAAACCTAGAAAAATTCACAAATTTTTGGTTTCCGGACATTTAAAGGAAAACCGTCACAGATAATCTATTCATTTCTTGCATATAGCTTTTACACCAAGAAATACAGGTCAAGTTCGAATATGGGTCATCTTCCTTAATTAACCCTTCCGAACGCGGGAAAAATTTGAGAAATTCCATGACGTCACAATGCAATTTCGATGTTTGACCGAGGTTCGAAGCTTGTTTGTCCGTGGTTAAAGCATTGTGACGTCACAACATTTTGTATTTTTTTCCAGCAATCGGATGGTCAATTACGTGCAGAGTTATGCCCCTTGAAACTTACAAAAATTTTTAATCTTATGGTTTCCGGAGATTTAAAGGAAAACCATTACAGATAATCAATTCATTTCTTGCATATAGCTTTAACATCAAGAAATACAGGTAAAGATCTAATATGGGTCATGTCCCTCAATTACGAGCAGAGTTATGTCCCTTGAAACTTAGAAAATTCACAAATTTTTGGTTTCCGCACATTTAAAGGAAAACCATAAAAGGTAATCAATTAATTTCTTGGATATAGCTTTTACGTCAAGAAATACAGGTCAAGTATGAATATGGGTCGTGTACCTCAATTATGTGCATAGTTATGCCCCTTGAAACTTGGTTTCTGCACATTTAAAGGAAAACCTTAAAGATAATCAATTAATTTATTGGATATAGTTTTCTGTTGTGACCTCGGCTAGCTTTATCAATAAATGTAAATAATTATTATATTATCTCTGTTCACCATGATCTCCGTGAACTAAACAATTTCACATCTGATTCTCTCTAGCATCAAATGTATATCTCTTGATCATTTTTCTTTCTTAAAGTTTCCCTTCTATATTATATAAGTAGAATATCACAATAACATAAAATATTACTTTATCATTCATTTCTATTAAAGATATAGCTAGGAATACAAAGCGCATGTTTGAATTTTTAATATGTTTGACATCGTGTCCGATTCTCCCTGATGACCACAGCACGCTTTTTTGTTCCTTAGCGACATGATGCTAGTTATCGTACATGTAAGTGTCTGTATGTACAATATATCAAAAAAGATAATAAAATGTCTTAGCCTAAATGCCAAAATACTCGTTAGTTGTTCAGTCTCAAAGTCGAGAAAGCAAGGCAAAGCCGTTAGAATTTCCATTGGAACGGTGAGAACCTCGAAATGAATAACAGTGAGACCGTAGAATGACATTAAATGATGTATCATAGGCTTTACATCGCTCATTTGTTTCTTTCCAGTGTAGCTACATGTATCTCTAAACTTTATTCGAAGATGAGGTAATTGTCGGATATTATGGCCTCAATTTGTTATGAATGCCGATCGAATTATCTTCTTTCTTCAGAAGTGTTAAATACATCATTTATGACTTAGTCATGTTCAATAGGTCAATATGTCGAAGATAAGAACATAAATTTATAGTATGAGTTCCTCGTTCGGATGTTCCTCGTTCGGATGTTCCTCAATGGTAACAACAGGCTTAGTCACTTGTTTATGCATTTGTCTTCCTTCCCTGTAATGCTTCCAACAAGATGCAGCGACTAACGTACAACTATCTAAAAAAGCAATGACTCCGCTCACAACAGCAAGGGTGTATCCAAAATCTGTGCGTGTGATATGCGGAATTCTTGTAAGATCACCATTTACAAATCGAGCAGATCCAAGAAACGACGTTCCTGAAAGGAAAAATTCTTTCAATTGACCTTCCAAATTTACTGAATTCTTATTCGAAAAATCCCATTACCACTGGCTCATATTTGATGATATGAATTGACTACTGTCCGCGTGGATAACAATGGTACCAGATGAATTTTGAGCACTTTGTCTTACAAAACTTAAAATGACAACGACATAATTCAACAATTCGTTCCCAATGCTGCTAGTAGCAGAAGGAAACGAAAACAAAAATACATTCTTTAATATGGGGGGTGTACAAAGTCAGTCGTTTATCATTATGTGTGCGGAAATGTTTGCAAGGGCATGCGACATATAAGTATACAAAATTTACTTTTTTACAAGAATTATGTTGATATAAACATGATTTTTTTGCTCGTACCTATGTATTAACTTAAACCTCACAAAAAGTAATGACGAGATGTTACACTTTCTAGAAATTTATGCAAGACAATCTTGGTTTTTTTTTAAACGTACCTGCCCAAAAAGAGTGGATTGCACCAAATGCATTCAGAGCAAATGCTTTTCTCCAAAGGTAAAGTTTCAAGATGTTGGAGATGATTGCAACAATAATAAAAAGTATTCCTAGACATTGGAACGCTTGAGCACCTCCAATACTGACTGAAATAAATATTAAAGAGAATCAGTTGCAAGAATGCCGATATTTCTTGTCATTGCATAACTTGGTATGTCTTATGGTACACCCATCCTGCTACATCTTTCGGTACATTTTTTGACATAATCATTTTCCTCCTCTTTGGCCATATTTCATTGTTTAGATTGAGGATCACTGACGAGGGTCAAGTACGCGAAACGTGCATGTCTGGTCCATGCTGCAAATTTATCCGTTTATAAATGATGCTATTGAATTTGAAGACGTTTAACATTGCTACGAAAGATCCAAGCCGTACGTTGTTCACTTTAGGTTTGTGGAATAATTTGAAGACAATAAGTTTCGAATATTTTTACAGCAGCGAATACTTCACATTGCCATAGTAACCTTAATGATAGGACTAACTTCTTTTATAGGAATATTCACACAATAAATATACAGCTTAAATGTAAACGTCTTCATATTGAATAGCATCATTTAAGAACAGATAAATTGGCAACGTGGATCAGACATGCACGTTTCGGGTACTTAACCCTCATCAGTGATCCTAAATCTAAACAATGTAATATGCCAAAAAGTATGAAAGTTACTATGTCGAAAAGGTGTACCGAAAGACGTAGCAGGATGGTAGGGATATGATGCTACAGGACCCACTTTTTAGAAATTTCAAGAATTTTTGATGACAGAAATTTAGAATGCGTTGAAGAATCGATTAACCGAAATCGATCGAACTTGGCTACATGTGCCCTCGGGGACTCCTGGTCCACCAGCAGTGACACTCACCAAGTGGTATAAATGTAAACGTCTTCATATTGAATAGCATCATTTAAGAACAGATAAATTGGCAACGTGGATCAGACATGCGTGGAAGATGGCCGTCCTAAGTCGGCACCGATTGCCCATTGGTGTCGTTGGTTTATGAGTAGTCATTCTATGCGATTTGGCGTTCCTTTTACAATTTGCGTCTCTTTCTGTGCGTGTCTGCTTTGTGTTTTTGTAGTGGATGTCTTGGGGTTTGGCGAAAGTAATCCGGATAATCACCCTTCTGCTATTAGCAGTCGGCACCGGTTGCCCATTGGTCTCGTTGGTTTAAAGTTACATTGAAACGAATGTCCGATGTATCAAAGAGACGTTGCTATCTGTTTGTATGTTCGTCTTCCAGTGAGGTGGTTATTTTAAACCACAATTGTGCGTTCTTCAAGACCTCTGGGCAATCGAAAAAGTGGAAGCTCGAGGGTTGTGCGCAATTCGGATAACTACATCGTCTGCTACAGGCGTTGAAGATGGCCGTCCTAAGTCGGCACCGATTGCCCATTGGTCTCGTTGGTTTATGAGTAGTCATTCTATACGATTTGGCGTTCCTTTTACAATTGCGTCTCTTTCTGTGCGTGTCTGCTTTGTGTTTTTGCAGTGGATGTCTTGGGGTTTGGCGAAAGTAATCCGGATAATCACCCTTCTGCTATTAGCAGTCGGCACCGGTTGCCCATTGGTCTCGTTGGTTTATGTGCTGTCTTTTGTGTAACATGTATCTATGGCGTGAGTTGGTGTATCTTGTCCCTTTTGTGTTTCTTTTTGTGGGCGTCTGCTCTGAGTGTTTTGAAGTTTTGCTGTGGGTGCTGCAACCTAGTGTTGTTGGAGATCCCCTCCTTTGTTTGCTATGCAACTATTGGTCCCATTGTCAAACAATAAGCATTGCACGTCAAACTCTGAGTCATAATTGCCAATTTTAGAATATATCTTCGGAAAAGTGGGAGGGTTAAGCGCAAATAAGCCAAGATACCCACATCTTCTGCTACTTGCGGTTGCCCAATTATCTAGTTGGTTTATGTGTGGTCTTTTGTGTTTCTATGGTGTGAGTTGGTGTCCCTTGTCCCTTTCTGTGAGTGTATGGTATGTGGCGTTTTTGTTTTTGGTTTTTTTTTGTTTTGTTTTGTTTTTTTTTTTTGCATTGGGCGATTTGGGCTTTTGGTGTGGATGCTGCGACCGAGTGTTGTTGGAGATCCCCTCATTTCTTCAATTGTAAAACAACAACGATTTTTTGGGAACAAATAGTCAACCATCAGAGATTCCTGCTACGTCTTTCGGTACATTAAGGACATAATAATAATGCAGAACTTTCACACTCTTTGACTATATTACATTGTTTCGATTGAGAACCACTGACGATGGTTAAGTACCCGAAACGTGCATGTCTGGTCCATGCTGTAAATTAATCTCTTCTTAAATGATGCTATTGAATTAGAAGACGTTTAACACATTGTGATTGTTTATGTTAACAACTGCGCAGAGGGATTATTTTAGATTAGAATTAGGTCGAGGGATTACTAGTAGTTTTCATAGTGGAGAACAGTGAAGTTACAGTAGAGAGAGTATTTGACGGAACTTTTTATTTGCATACAAATATTGACCCCGATAATGTCAAGAATTTTTGTTCAGCGAGTACCCAAAAAAGATTTGGTTAAATTGTAATTTATACCAATGATTAGTAACTTGATCACATACTTTTGATCAATTAAAATATTGAAAAATTATATTCGACATGCGAATGCAAACACTGTTTTTTAAATGCGTTTTTTTAAGACGCATTAATACATTCCTTGTTTCGAAGAAGCCACGTAATCTTAGCTTAAATGGTATGTAAAGAACATTTTAATACTACCACCATCTCTTTTCATTTACTCATTCTTATGGCATGAAATTCTATCTAGTATGATTTTGATAATACTCACTGTACTCGCTTGACTTATATTCCTCATAACTTATGCAAGTTGAATCAAATATTGTTTTTGTTGAACTGATTGTTTTTCTGATGCATGTTTGCCATAAACCGACATGGTATGTAACATTGTATCCAAAGTTTTCAATAACAACATTATACCATGGTGTATGAACAAAACTGAAAACAACGTCAAGTAAAAACGATGTCACACAAAATAATAGTCCAATGACACTGACTCTTAAATCTATTAGAACACTCCCAACCGGTGGTTGATGCGAAGGATTCGAGCTCATTTGTGACTTTGTTGTAGTGATGATTTGATTTATTGAATTCGGTCGATTCGAAAAATCAGTTGATGCGTGATTTGCGCAATGAATTTCTATCTGTTCAACGACTACTGAATCGTTCAAATCAGCTGTTCTGTAATTACAGCCAGCGATTGGACACTCTACTTCGGGCATTTTATATTCTGTAAATAGAAAAATATATAATGATAAAGATTATATATCCTAATTCATACGCTATTTAGCTAATTGTTATTTGATATTGATTTTTTTAGTGAACCATATTTCGAGCTCACATTCCTCATTCCTCCTATTTACCCGGATGTACAGAGGTTTTAACGTTTTCAAATGTAGAGCTAACGCATTTGAAATTTTCTGTTTCAAAATTTCTTGTAATTCCTAAAACGTGTGTCCTGTAGCATCATATCCATCCCATTCTGCTACATCTTTCGGTACATTTTTGGACATAATAACATTGTTTAGAATGAAGATCACTGACGAGGATTAAGTAACCGAAACGTGCATGTCTGGTCCATGCTGTAAATTTATCTGGTCTTAAATAATGCAATTGAATTAGAAGACGTTTAACATTGTATATAAAATGAGGACTGTAATGGAATACAATCCAGGAAAAAAGTTCGCCAGGTCCAAGCAAACAATTCTGAATCAATATTTGAAAATATAATAGTTATCCATGGAAATAAAAGAAGCTAAAATTTGTCATTGAAATATTACAACGAGAAAATTCCTAACGACAATAAGTAAAATTATTCTCTGAACATTCAATTATCAAAGCAATCTCAAATTCAAGAAATAGCAGCGAAAAAAATAAAAAATTAAAGACTCTTACCATCCGATCATTTCATTGATATGATATGATCATTGTACATGTAATTATAGAACAGAAAATTAGCTACTCGGGAAAAAATGATTTTGATTTTTTCGTTCATCGGATATTCAATATCTAGGAAATCAGCCCTCAACATTTGATTTCCTATGTCTGAATTTCGACCAATGAAGTCTCTTCAATGATGAAGAGGTCAAAATAGAGGAAATCGAACATTGACATGGTTCAACTGAACTTAAACTTTACCCTGTTTACCTTTGACTTTAAATTCATACTTTTTAGAAACTTTATTGATTTGAACGATTGTGATTGAATGGCTGTCATTATCACCAAACAAGAAATAATTACCACAATATGTACATCGAGACAATAACCGAATTCGATTTGGTTTCCATGGAGCTGTTGCGACGGGTGTTGCATAAATATTAGAAGTAATCAGGAGACGCTGCAATCAGCATGCAATCAAGTGACGCGGACTCCCCGGGCACCTGATTTCACTTCGGAATCCAAAGGCTCGCAATGGTTCCAATGGAAATTCTTATGATTTTGCCTTGTCTTCTCGACTTTGAGACTGAATAACTGATAGGTACTTCTTCGATGATTATATTACCTCATACCTTTAACCAGTGCACTTCAACAAGAAATGTTTCATCAATGATTCTCGATGCCAAATATGAATAAAAAGAAGGGAGGAGATCTCCAACAAGACCCCTTTGCAGCATCAACAGTAAAACACCAAAACACCCGATGCAAAAACACAAAAGACGAGTACAGCATGAGACGGAAAAGAGACATACGACATGTAAACATCAAACACAAAAGACTACACATGAAAACAGATAAATGAAGGACTATGAAGAACTATGAAGGACTATGAAGAACATATGAAGGACTAAAATCTTATGTTTCCCTACAATTTATGCCAAAGAACTAGCTTAGGAAAGAGGTACATTGTGTATGTCCATGGCCTCTAGAAAATCTTAAAACGGAGGATTAATAAATCATTCAAAGTCGGATACCGAAACTAGAATAAAAATATTTCTTCCAGAGGGAAGGACGGATGCATTTTACTTAGAATTTATATAGATTGTCGTTTTTTACATTAAATTAATGCCAAGGGGCCGATAATTTGTGTATTTGAGTGTTTGTGGGTTTTTTCGGGGGTTTTTATAACTAGAATATTTTCCATTTAACAGAATCAAACGTTCTGGTGTATTCTCCGATACACTATGAAATATTTCTTTTTTTATTTTACATTTGCAAGATCTTTGACATTATATATGTCTTCACGTAATCCAGGATAACCATACCTTCTGCTATTTCCTTAGCAGATGGCCGTCCTAAGTCGGCACCGGTTGCCCATTGGTCTCGTTGGTTTATGTGTAGTCCTTTGTGTTTGATGTTTCTGTGTTGTGCGTTGACGTTCCTTTCCCTTGCGCGTCTCTTTTTGTGCTTGTCTGCTTTGTGTTTTTGCATTGGGTGTTTTGGGGTTTTGCTGTGGGTGCTACAACTTGGTGTTGTTGGAGATCCCCTCCTTTGTTTCATGAAGCCTATGATACCTTTGTTACCATAATTTTTTTTCTCTTTTTTTTTAAATTCAAATTAACACTTCTTCATCAACTCAGAACTATTTCGAATATTAATGTTAGATGGTTTTATCCAAATAGATCGGTAGAAATGTTAGATCGGGCTACCTTTGTAACAAAGTCCAGGCAGCTCAAGTTTACGTTCCGTTACCTTACTCTTCAACATCACTGCCACAGACTTGCCGCCATAAAGCATATCTTAACGTAACGCTGCTGTGACGTCATGGTTACTTTATGCCAGGATTCTTGACATTTCTTGAAGTCTGTGGCAGAGATTGTTTGACTGTAAGGAGGAGACAACTCTGTTCGGAGAATGCTGTTGTAAATGGCTGATTTATCACTTCTACATTTGTCGAAGATAAAGCACATTCAATATAGTGAGAGATATTTTAGGTTTACGAAGACACATCCAAAAGCACCGACATTATAATGCATCTGTTGATGTTGGCATTTTCTTTTGTTTTGCTTTTATAAGTGTTAATGACTTAGATGTCTTCTCTTTGACAGTAAGTGTTTTGAATATATTTCCCTGACATTGTCGCCATAGCACTTTCTATATATATATAGACATAACGTCAGACAGTGCCTGAATTATATATATTGTTTTCATTTTCGTGCTTAAACATCGACGGCGGCTGCGGCTAGCCAACAGGGGATGCTTACTCCTCCCGGGCACCTCTAGCTTACTAAGGGTTCGTCGATGCATAACTATGTGCTCTATTGTGAGTGTTGTTCAGATTATCGTCAGGATCTTCTTTACCTCATTTATATTCATTTACATATCCATCTGTATGTTTCATTGGCTCCAGCGTCATGCTGTTTGTTTTATGTTCATCTTACAGTGATGAGGTTACTTTACACCACAATTGTGCGTTCTTCGAGACCTCTTGGTAATCGGAAGAGTGGGGGGTCCGCACGTAATCCAGGATAACCACACCGTCTGCTATTGACGTGGCAGATGGCCGTCCTAAGTCGGCACCGATTGCCCGTTGGTCTCATTAGTTTAGTGTAGTCATTAATGTATGATGTTTCTCTGTGATGGACCATTTGCGTCTATTTCTGTGCGTGTCTGCTTAATGTTTTACAGTGGGTGTTTTTATGGGTTTCGTTTTTGATGCTGCAACACATGATGAAAGTATTAGAGGGTATCTACTAAAGGTAGGTATAGTATTCTATTAAATGGCAAAATTAATGTGGCCAAGACGCCGCGGAGTCGATTAAATTGTGTTAACGTCCTAAAGGCCCGGTCACACTGCGTTTTACGGCTTGATCACGGCCAAAACACGTCCAAAAAAAGGTCTCCCGTGAAGCAGACGTTGTTGTTCGCTTTTTAGACGCGCTACAGACGATTTGTAGACGTGATAGGACGCGGTAAAAAAATCTGAACGGCGTTGGACGCGGAAAGAAATTTTGAACTGCTCAAAATTTAATTCGGCGGACAAACCACGGACGGTGTAAGTGGTAAAGACCTGCAACGCACGCGAAACACACGTGATAACCCGTGTTCCGGCAGTGAATAAGACTTGGGGAAGACGCGGTAAGACGCAAAACTTGAATGGTCTGTCACGGCCAGACCACGGTCATTCGACGGGTGTTCCGCGTTGGTATCACCGGTAATAGAGTGTGTATAGCGTCTTATCACGAACGCTTTTAGCCTTAGACGTGTTTGGACGTGGTTGGTCGTGCTAAGGCAGTGTTTCAGCAGTGAAACAGCCGCCGGCGGTCACATCCCGTACAAAGCACAATCATGGCAAAAATTACCACGTACGACCACGTCCAGCAGATATTTGAACGTGATTTGGACGCGGAGTGCAGTGTGACCGGGGCTCAATACATAAAGTATATCATAATTGTATAATTTAGTAATTTAGTCTGAAAAGAAATGAGGTATTTAAGTACTGGTGTACATTTAAACCAATTTCATGTAGTTTCTACCCACAAAAAGGAAGATTTTTAAACAACAATTTGATCATGTTTCCATGGGTATAGATTTACAATTATTGTTTCCGATGTTTGTTTTGCATAAAAGTAAACTCATGTTAGCATTTGTCTCTCCCGGATAAAAATTATCTCATAATGCATTAATTAAATTGCTTAAATGATTTTCTCATTACCATCTAACAGGTTTGATAAGGAAGTAATCATGGAATTTAAAGTGTAAAAATTTCTCTTCGTTCTTGGCCATTGGAGCCGCCATAATGATTCCTCTTTTATATATTTATTTGAACCATTCTTAATTTGGCTTTATTTGTTGATCTGGCTTTTTTTTATGTTTTTTTCTTATTATTTGCACAACTGCGCAATTATACTTTTAGGGGCACCATCTACGAAGAATTTCACTATTGCGAAGGAACTCTGTAGATTGCTTTATTTTCGTCGGTGCTAATTTTCGCCAATTCCATAGAAAAGACAATTTCCTCAATACATTTAAATGCAATACCAATCGAAAACTTAATTTTAAACATTTATATCCGCCGTTAGATCCGCCACCAGATCTGTAGTCCGTGACTGTTTGACACGGTTTGTTTAAAAATTGTAGGCAATTAACCAATTAGAACTTTGTATATATCTTGTAGCTAGTTGTCATAACGTATCATTAAGTAATTAGAAGTGTATAGATTATATTCGACTTTGTTTTCATAATGTTATTTTAGTATTGTACAAAAGTAGCTGAACTTTAGTGTACAAGTTATAATTTTTTATATTCTCCATCATCGTTTGTTGCACGTAAAGCGATTACATAACAGTCAATTAAACCTACATCAATCCAAATTTTATTTCCCGTACAGGAGTATATACTTTTATTCGGCAGTACGTTTAACAGGCGAAAATTGGTACTTGACGGATAAAAACAAATTAACAGTACATGCCATTTGTACATATTGTTATGCGTTATATTTTCTCATCTGCGTTTGTGCCCCAGTCTGACATTCGCTCGATGCCTATCATGTATTCATATATCAAAGGATACGCAGTACCAGAGCAAGCTTAAACTACAGCAAATTTATTCTCTGGGCAATGCGACTATCAGAAGTATTTTCAACCAGGTGTTTATTAATGATAATTGACTTTGTCACTGCAAAGTTTCTTAGAAGGTACATTCTAAATTAAGAATAAAACTTTTCTTTGTCCTCTGGTGTCGAAGAATATTTTAGAGTATGACCATCAATAAACACCGAATTTGATATATTCACCACTTCTGACTTTTTTGCAATGCCAAAACGACGTCTCTCGTTTAATTTCCCAATTTCGGATATCTAATTTGTACAATAAGAGTAAATGTGTCCAAATTTTCTTTAGCGTCTACCCATGTGTAGTCTTTTGCGTTTTAATGTTTCTAATGTGTGATTTGGTGTTCCTTGTCACTTTTGCGTCTGTTTCTGTGCGTGTGTTTGCTTTGTGTTTTTGCATTGGGTATTTTTTTATTTTGCTGTGGGTGCGGCAACCGAGTGTTTCTGGATATCCCCTCCTTTCTTCACGAGCGTAATTCAGCCACATTTTGTGATGAAAACCCCTTGAATGGTCGTTTCAATGGTGTTAACCTCCTTTATGATTTTCTAATAAGTACCGAGACAAAACATTCTCCCTTGTTATACATGTAGAAAATGGATGATATATGTAATTGCGTGCTACATGTATGTAAGCGAATTGCAAGAAAGAGAAGTCAGTAATATCATCTCAACGAAATGAAATATCACTTCTTTGTTTTCATTTCACTATTGAATTGTACATTATATTTCACGTTCTATATGAAACAAAATCATCCGACTCTGACACTATTTTTATTTTTGAATATTTGATGTACGATTCATAACATAATGCAAGAGTGCACTGCTGTGAATTTTTGTAGAAAACTTACATTTTTTATCTTTTTGTAAATAAAAAATATCCATTTCATTTTATTTGGAAGTATGGCTAGGGTTAAGATTAGTATTAGGGTGAGTGGGTCCTATATTTGGAAATAAAACAAACCTAACAAAACAAAAAGGAAATAAATAATGTTCCCTGAGTATAAAGAGTTCTCATTCCCTGTAATTATTACTTTAGTGGTGATTTTGATCCACTTATTACTTTATTACTTTAAACGTGCGTCAATGGGACAGGGAAAGTGGATGTGGCAAATTCAGCTTTGAATCAAATGAAAACCACGTTAAATAGCATTCATATCACCTCACCTCCCCCCCCCCCCTTTTTTTTAAGGCATTTGTTTAACTCGAAATACCCATTCCCAAGGCTTAGAATGATAGTTTACTGATATTGTTTTTCGCTTAAGTGTCGATTAAATTATATACACTTTATTATATATGTTGTATCCTTCTTCTTAATCCATCAATACTCGGTTGCAGCACCCACAGGCATCCTCTATCCACGTGTAAACTGACATCCTATAACCATTTGTCACACTGCAAATACATTTCTTGGAATCTCATTGGTTGTTTAGCTGTAATTATTAGACGATGTTACATGTACCCGTCGAGACCTCTGGGTAATTGATGAAGTGAGAGGGTTGTGCGCACGTAATCCAGGATAACCACACCATTTGCTACTTGCGTGGCAAATGGCCGTCCAAAGTCGGCACCGGTTGCCCATTGGTCTCGTCGGTTTATGTGTATTCTTTTGTGTTTGATGTTTACATGTCGTATGTCTCTTTTTCGTCTCATACTTTTCTCGTCTTTTGTGTTTTTGCATCGGTTGTTTTGGTGTTTTGCTGTTGGTGCTGTAACAGGTCTTGTTGGAGATCCCCTCCCTTCCTTTGCGATTGCCCATTTGTCTAGTTGGTTTATGTATGGTGTAAGTTGGTGTTCCTTGTCACTTTCTGTGAGTGTCTGCTCTCTGTTTTTGCATTGGGTGTTTTGGGGTTTTGATGTGAATGCTGGAAGCATCACTGATGAGAATTTAATATTCGGAACACGTGTCAGGTGCAGGAAAAATATAGATTTGGAATTTTCTTCATGAAGGTATAGAGTTGGAACACTTCCTAGGTTGCAACGCATTCGAAAATGTCTACTACCACATTTCTTGAAATTTCTAAAACTTGGGTCCTGTAGCATCATATCCAACCAATCCTGCTACGTCTTTCGGTACATTTTGGACATAACATTTTTGAAGTTACACGAAATCTAGGAATATACGAAGGACCTCACATTTACCGACACACGTTCCACAGAATACAGACTGCAAAGAGTCATCTTTCTACTTTTCGTTCATTTTAAGCAGTTAGATCAGATAAATCAGAGGAGAAAACAAACCGCCCTTTCATTAAAGTAAGATTTGCAAACAAAGGTATTAATAAATTGTATCTTGGTCAGATTTTGAATCGCAAAACAGTCACAGAAAAATCCCACCATATTTCAAAAGTTTCAAAAGGAAAGAAACTCCTTTATTTCCTATAGCTACATACCAACAGTTACGTCTAAAATTTACAATTACAAACGATTCTTGCAGTGTGTTGATTTAAGTGATTTCTCCATACATCCACTACCTTGCGAATGTTCTTCGTCGGATTTCAACTACTCTCCTTGTTGACTGGTGACCTTAGTTTACGACAAGTTGAGAGAAATGTTAAAAAAGGGTCCCAAAAACAGAGAAAGTATGTCCTTTACATGGAACCAAAATGTCAAAATTATCATGGACTCTTGTGAGGAATATGCAAGACGTTGGGCAAAGAAAGGGGATGTACATCTTGACACCCTTTCCGAATAGATAAATCCATCAGAGGGTTACTTTTATCAAGAATTTACCGATTAAAATCAACTGTGAATACCAGATTCGAGTCTATCTTTAAAGACCCTGACGTTATCACAGAGCTTACCTACCTCCAAGAACATTATGTCATCACACCAGCAGACAAAGCCTAAAATACTATTTCGACAGTCTAGTTAAAGAGTTGGGTTTAAATTCGACCCCAATAAACCTTTCTGCTTCTGAAATAATAGTTCATCACAAATCAGCTCTTGCTTCCTTTGGCTTCAACACTAACAGTTTAGATTTAGATTCACCATACTTATACTGCATACCTAAAATGCATAAGAATCCGTACAAACAACGTTTCATCGCTGGTCCTTCAAAATGTTCTACCATATCTGTTTCGATCTTACCCACCAAAGTTTTATCTGGAATAAATTCTGGGCTTCAAAAATATTGTTCGACAGTATATTCTCGCAGTGGCATCAACCAGATCTGGATTTTAAAGAACTTGAAGGAACTTTTAGAACATCTGAAATCCACTCATTTTAGTAGAGTCCAACGATCAAAGCCTTGCTTATTCGACACTTTACACTAAAATCCCTCTAAATTGAAAGAAAGACTAGCAAAAATTATATGAGTTAAAGAAGATCCTGACGATAATCTCAACAGCACTTTCAATAGAGCACTATGTTGAGCATCGACAGACCTCTAGCAAGCTAGAGGTGGGATCAGGTGCCCGGGAGGAGTAAGCATCCCCTGTTGGCTAGCCGCACCCGCCGTCGATGTTAATGCACGATAAAGAACACAGCTTATAAAATGCATGCACTGTCTGACGTTATGTCGATATAGAAAGTGCTATGGCGACCATGTCAGGGAAATATATTCAAAACACTTACTGTCAAACCCCTCGCGGGGAACTTTTTTACGAGCTCCACACGGCAAAGGGCATAAGTGTGACACAAATGAGTTAAAGAAGATCCTGACGATAATCACAACAGCACTTACAATAGAGCACTATGTTGAGCATCGACGGACCCCTAGCAAGCTAGAGGTGGGATCAGGTGCCCGGGAGGAGTAAGCATCCCTTGTTGGCTAGCCGCACCCGCCGTCGATGTTAATGCACGATAAAGAACACAGTTTATAAAATGATAATTATGTAATGCGTTTTCAAGTAAGAACGACAATCGCAAATACAAATTTATTGTTGTTAACAATGACAAAACCTACTTTGTAAAAGAAAAGTCCGATTCTGAAAATAAGTACACTGAAACAGATATCATTAAGATGTTGAACATTTTTGTGGTGTTTGGAGGGAAGGTCTTTCAGTAAATTGTCTGAATTCCATTGGGGACCAGTTGTGCCCCACTCCTTGCCGACATTTTCCTTTACTCGTACGAAGCTGAATTCATTCAATCTTTGGTCTCTGAAGGGAAAAGATTTCAATTTAACTTACAGATACATAGACGATGTGTTGTCCATCAATAATCCAAAATTCGCGGATTACCTCAGTAGTATCTATCCTTCGGAGCTTGAAGTCAAAGAAACTACAGAGACAAATAATTCCGCAGCCTATTTGGACATAATGTTGTCCCACGACACTGATGGTCACATGAACAGTTCACTCTACGACAAACGTGACGACTTCAATTTCAGCATTACAAACTTTCCTTTTCTGAGTAGCAGCATCCCTTCATCGCCTGCTTATGGCGTGTTCATATCTCAGTTGATTCGCTATGCCAGAGCAAGTACCAAATATACGGATTCTGTTCTGCGAGCTAGGCGTCTTTCAGATAAGCTTCTCAGTCAGGGATATGTTTGTGACCGACTAACATCGTCACTGAGAAAGTTCTAAGGTCAATATGGGGAACTCGTTAAACACAATGATGTCCTACTCTCCAGAATGGTGGATGATATTCTGTCATAGACCATTTGAACCATCCAACCAAAGATTGTACTCTATGTCTGCCGAAATGGAAGTAACGGATCTGACAGTCCTATCGAATTGAAGCGGCGGGTGAAGATGCTTACTCTTGCTGGGCACGTTGTCTCAATCCCGTATCGGGAGTTCAATTCGTTTCATATGGTGGAGGTTTTTGTTTGTTTGCTTTGGTTCCTGTTTTATCCTGATTTCGTATGCCTTCGGTTTCTGATTTTGCACTGTATAAAGGGATATGATCAGTATCCATATTTGTCATTCACACTCTTTGGTCATACATTACATTGTTTACTAAGGAGGCTTTAGTACCCGAAATATGCATGTCTGGTACATGCTGCAAATTAATCTGTTCTTAAATGATGCTATTCAATTTGAGGACGTTTATTATCGTCACTGAGGAAGTTCTACGGTCGATTCGGGGAACTCGTCATAGACTTCATGTATGGTGTCTCATTGTCCAAAATGGTGAATGATATCCTGTCTTAGACCATTTAAACCATACAACCACAGAATATACTCATATCTTCCGAAATGGAAGTAAACGGATGTGATATTTCTTCGAAATTGAAGCGACGGGTGTTGCGTGTAAGCAGGAGATGCTGAATCATCCTGGGCACCTTGTCCCACTCCTAATTGGGGGTTTGCTTCTTTTCATGTGGTGGAGGTTTTTGTTTGTTTGCTTTGATTCATGTTTTATCCTGATTTCGTATGCCTTTGGTTTGTAACTTCCTGAATTATCGATTCTGTACTGTGTATTGGGATGTGGTCATTAAATCTTTGGTCTTTGAAGGGAAAAGTTACCTATCTTCTGATTTCAACTTCGCTTACAGATAAGTATGTTGCAGATTACCTCAGCAGTATCTATCCTGCGGAGCTTGAATTCAAAGAAACTACAGAGACAAATAATTCAGCATCCTATTTGGACATGATGTTGTCCTACGACACTGATGGTCACATGAACACCTCACTCTATGACAAACGTGACGACTTCAATTTTAGCATAACAAACTTTCCTTTTCTGAGTAGCAACATCCCTTCATCACCTGCTTATGGCGTGTTCATATCTCAGTTGATACGCTTTGCCAGAGCAACTACCAAATATACGGATTTTGTTCTGAGAGCTAGGCGTCTTTAGGATAAGCTTCTCAGTCAGGGAAGTGGAAGAAAAGGGTGTGACATTTCTACCGAATTGAAGTGGCGGGTATTTCATGCAAACAGGAGATGCTTACTCTTGCTGGGCACCTGGTCTCACTCCCGTAACGGGAGTTCACTTCTTTTCATATTGTGGAGGTTTCTGTTTGTTTGCTTTTGTTCCTGTTTTATCCTGATTTTATTTAAAGACGTTAAACATTTGTATGCCTTCGGTTTCTGATTTTCTGAATTATCGATTTTGTGCTGTATACAGGGATATGGTCATTATCCATTTTTGTCATCATGCATTGGTGCTCCATTGTGAGCGATGTTGAGATTACTGTCAAGATTGTCTTTATCTCATTTGTGCCACACTTATGCCCTTTGCCTTGTGGAACTGGTAAAAAAAAGACAGTAAGTGTTTTGATTTATTTCCCCTGACATAGTCGCTATAGCACTTTCTGTATAGATATGACCATGGACAGTGCATGATCTGTATATTTTCTTTTTATTGTCGTGCATTAACATCGACGGCGGGTGCGAATAGCCAAACAGGGGATGCTTACTCCTCCCGGGCACCTGGTCTTACCTCTAGCTTGGTAGGGGTCCGTCGATGCTCAAGTTTGTGCTCCATTGTGAGTGCTGTTGAGATTGTTGAGATTGTTGTCAGGATCTTCTTTATCTCATTTATTTTCAAACATAATTCAAAATGACCATTCACAAGGCTTAATTTTATAGATAACTGTTTCGTTATTAAAAGTGTCGTTTAAGTTATATAACTTTGTAATATATGTTTGATCATACTTTATAGTCGATTTGACAGCCTTATATAACATGTGGCCGACCTAGAAATGTCCTTTCCTATGAACTTTTTTTGATGATTCTTATCATTGGGATAGTAATGAACGATTCTAGCTTGGTTGCCACTCTGGCAACCTTGGGCAACTCTTTTTATCGCCGGAAATTCAAAATGGCCGCCAAATGCCTCCCACCAATAGATGAAATTAAATTCTTTCTTTAAATATTAAGTGTGGCACATCAAATCAGGGGTTTTGAGGGTCAACAAACCCATTTCCGGTGTCATTTTTACAATTTGAGTTCATTCAGGACTACAAATTCAAGATGGCCGCCAAATATCAATCTCATTATGGTACAATGTGAATATTTCAATAAAACGTTTGTGTAACACATCTTATTTGTAGTTGCATTTGTCCTAGAATGCATTTATTTTGCTGTTTTGGTTGTTTTCAGCTGACAAATGTTTCTGGGACAACTCTGCTTATCGGGGGAAATTCAAAATGGCCACCAAATGCCTTCCACCAATAGGTGAAATTTAATTCTTTCTTTAAATATTAAGTGTGGCACATTTCCAATGTGTTCTTGACATTTTGGGCTTATTCTAGGCTAGAAATTCAAGATGGCCGCCAAATTTCAGCCTCATTATGGTACAATGTGTAGATTTCAATAAAATAAAAGTCATGTTACACATCTTACTTGTAGCTACAAAGATCCTTGAATACATTTATTTTGCTGTTTTGGTTGTTTCCAGTTCACACATATTTGTAGGACAACTTTTTTCATCGGGGGAAATTCAAAATAGCCGCCAAATAGTCCACTATCACTTATTAAAATGTAAAAAGAAATAGCACAAGCTCTTATTTCATAAGACTTACTATGTAATGAAAAATGAATAAGAGTGACATATAAGATTGGATGGTTTCAGCTTTAACAGACTAGGATTCGTCAAAATGTAATGCAAAGATAAACATGTCATTTGTTTGATTAGAATGGTATTCGAAAGACAAAAATAAAGTTTCCCTATTGATCATGTTGATATAAGACCAGTTTGTTTGACACAGGGGATTCTAGAGTAAGCAAGTAAACTCGAGGTAACTTGACCATCTTGGCTCTTTGACCATCATGGCAATTTCTTTGCTTGCATGGCTTGTATAGCTTTTTTTTCCAATCGGCAAGAATTATGCAAAAGAAAGTGTTTGATGTTTTTTTTTACAACAGTCCCTCGGTGTAATTTATGTTTAGTTGAGCTATCTACTATATTTATGTATAACATTAATGATGACATGTACCATTTTGCAATGAAATTCTGAACCTTGCATCTATATCCTAGCTATTTATACTTAAAATGGAACTTTGTAAGAATATAATGTCTTCCAATTTGGCAAAACAGCGTTAATTATATATGCTTCTTTGAATCATTTTGGCTGGAAGTACCACTAATGAGCATTCGTTGTCCGAATCATGCATGTCTGGTGCATAGAATGTATTCTTCTATTTAAAGAAGGCTGCCCAATAGTAACAAGGTTAGCACTCTCCTTTTTCTTCATAAGGACGGTTAAGTTTGTAAATGAACAGGCCTTTCAAAATTTCATCTGCTATCATTACATCTTAGGATGATTTTAACTTCTGGTCGGGGATTTCGTCAGTTTTTCTATACAGTGATTCAAAATTAAATCTGAGGAATCTTCAACTGTGGTAAGATGAAATGGTACTACGTATGTTTTGGCACGTAAAACTCAAGTGGGTGAAATCTATCTTGAAAGCAATTGTCTTGGATATCAGTGTTCCGTACAGTTTGAAGGTTGTTTCTATATCATATATCTTAAACAGGTTTTCATTCTAAATGTTTTCTTACAACAAAGAGTATTTGGTTGGATAGTAAGACGTAGTCAGTGTGACAAGCTTGAAATGAATCTTAGAACAGAACAGGAGCATAAGTCAAAAGAACAGTGACAGGGAAAACGATCTATGTCAAGAATACAGGTCACGCAGAAATCCTGGAAGAACTTTGCTCCTTTGAATTCCTTTTGCAGACTTTCAAATAGGACAATCAATTAAGTATTTGACATGATATTTTGACAATCTATAGCCCTATGATGTAGATTCTTGCTTCAGGTCGACTTTTATCCCCCTTTCTTAAAATATACAATATATGCAATTTATTTTTATCTTTATGATAAAAAAAATTCTTCTCTTTTACGGTTTGAGAATGTGCAATCTATGTAAAAAGTGCATGTGTAAGCTCATATCGACAAAAGGAAATTACACGTGGATTATACCACCTTTGGGATAACAAATAATAATTCATTAGCATAATTTTAGAGCAGATAAATTTACAGCATGGACCAGACATGCACGTTTCGGGTAATAAACACTCGACATTTAATGAGATGTACCAGAGTTATTCGTAACGAAATGGGAATACTGAAGTGAGGAGTCATTTTATGTTTAGCCTTTAATGAACTAATAAGCAAAATGACACCAGATATGGATTTCTTGGCCCTTAAAAGCCCTGATTAGATGTGCTATACTTAATATATCAAGTAATTATTACATTTTACACAGTAGTAGAAGACTATTTGGTGGCCATTTTGAATTTTGCCATGATAAGCAGAGTTGTCCCAGAAGCATGTGTTAACTAAAACAACCAAAACAGCAAAATATATGCATTCTAGGACCATTGCACATACAAATAAGATGTGTTACACGAACGTTTTATTGAAATATTCACATTGTACCATAATGAGGTTGAAATTTGGCGGCCATCTTGAATTTGTAGTCCTGAATGAACTCAATTTGTAAAAATGACATCGGAAATTGGTTTGTTGATCCTCAAAACCCCTGATTTGATGTGCCACACTTGCTATTTAAAGAAAGAATTTCATTTCATCTATTGGTGGAAGGCATTTGGCGGCCATTTTGGATTTCCGGCGATAAAAAGAGTTGCCCAAGGTTGCCAGAGTGGCAACCAAGCTAGAATCGTTCAGTACTACCCCATAGATAAGAATCATTAAAAAAAATTCATAGGAAAGGACATTTCTAGGTTCCGAAATTTTCAAATCGACTATTATAATCCAAACAGACTAGCATTCTCTATCCATATGTGCAAGCCTTCAAATACAATTCTTTTGTTAATGACTGGTCATTTTATTTTTTATAGACCGTTGACCGTTTCGATCATATATAGTTAAGGATGTTTTACTAGCAGCATGAGTATGATAGTTAAAACAAAGCGATGAGGGACTAAAATAATTTACAAGAGAGTTAGTCAGAATGTCATTTTACTGAAATTTAAACTTTATCTATTTTATAACATTCAACAAAGTTTATATTGGCTCAGAAATGGGCATGAGGAGGTCCTGGTAGTTGGATCAGGAGAAACGAAACTCTTCTCTATGAAGTGATCCCGTCAAATATCCAAAAGAGATCTTATTGGACATTTTCATGTTCGCGAGCTTCGCACTCCGGACATCGCGCTTCGAAGGGATGTACAGTGTCACAAAAGCCAAATGTTGATTCTATTCCAATGATCTTGGAATATTTTATGTGAAGAATTTATTTGTTTTCACGTGTTAAATTTATATTTTAATCTCTTCAGTGTCATTTTGTCAAGTGTTTTGATTTAACTTTTGTAATCGCACCTGATTTCTTATAAATGACCCTTAAAGTGGAAAGTCTGGAGTTCGAAATCGGAAGTAAATCAACTTGAAAAATATCTATTACGACATACAAATTAGGGTTAAAAAATTTACTATCGATTATCGGACACAATCGGATGAGTTCTTTCGATTGATTATCGTGGTTATCGAAGCTTTTGAAATTTTCACCCTTAATTCAGAAGGACAGGACCATAATATCTGTATTTCTTTGACATATCTCGATATGCCTGGTTAAAAATATACATGTTACTCTCCTAATATGTATGTGCTAGCGTTCGTCATCGCGTCCCCAATTCTTATTCATATCAAGTGTCAAAGCATAACCTCCGATTGATCGATTCTCACTTGGTACCAGAGGTCTTATGTCCGAAGGTATTGTGGTCGCCCATCTAGTCTTAGCAGGTTTTCTCTGGGTATTCCGGTTTCCTCCTACTCAAGGGACCCCCTTACACCAACAGCTTAGCCAATATAAGGCATTTAAATAAGTTTATTTTTTAGTTTTGTCTAAAATGTGGGCTAACTTTTTGGGTTATTGATGATTGTGATTGATGAACACATAGTTTCCATTCCAACGTGTATCAAATAAAACCACAAAAACTAAAAGAAAAAAGAAAAATATTGGAAAAGAAGCACAAGAAAACATATAAACACTCTATGTCTCACTCATGGCATTAGTTCTTGATAAGTTGGATCTACAGATTCATTTGCAGTTGGTTCCAGATTTGGTGTACTCTCTTGCTTATCGGATTTCTTTGAATTTATCCAACACGATATTCCAAATAAGATTATACTGCCGATTAAAGCAACAATGCCGCTTATGCAAGCGGCAACGTATCCAAAATCAATGTAGGTGTCATGGGAGGTTCTCCGTAGGCCATTACTGACAAATCCGATGGATCCAAGAAAACAAACTCCTGTAAATAGGAAACAAATGATCGAAAAAAGACTTCGCAATTTTGTTTGTTCTTTTGCATGTTTTTTATCCTATACGTAGGAAACTTATTTCTCCCCCTTGAAACTGAGAATTTTCACATTTTCTATTAGGTTATATTAATAGAATGAATCTGTTACCCTTTGTACAAGGACATCCTATCCGATTTGGACGAGTCTTGCCGGGTCGTTGATGTTGAAACTATTTAACTTGAGTTTGGGATTTCCCAATCCATATACAAACGGAATGATTGATTATTGTTCTTACCTATCCATTTTTATATGATTCATAGTTGACGACGTCGGAGAATATGATCAAAAGAATTGGCGAATTCTATACTCGTGCACAAACATTTACGTGTCCATTACTCGGCAAACCTCGTTATTGGCTTGCAAGTTTTTGTACACTCGGGATGAGAATTCGCTTTTAATCCTCACGGTGATGTTAGATAATATTACTCTTAGAATGATAGGTTAGACCTTATCACTATCGATACTGAAACAACGCTCTGGAAGTAATACAAACAATGAAAGTTCTTCTTTCTGCTAGAGGACGATGGAAGAGAACTATCTAACACCACAGTGAGGATGGGATGTGGAGATTTTATAAAATTTTCCTTATCCATGACACAGCGAACCTCGTCATGGTTATGCAAAATTTTTATACAGGGATTGAGAATTGACACTTCCGAACGCGGGAAAAAATTGAGAAATTCCTTAACGTTACAATGCAATTTCGATGTTTGTCCGAGGTAAAAGCATTGTGACGTTACGAAATTTTGCATTATTTTCCCGCAGTCGGAAGGGTCAATTCGTCATTCCTCCCAAATGTCAGAGTTAGACTATTTTTTCATTCTCTCAGTCTCATTACTCTCTGGGTTGATTTATTGGAAATCGAAATGTTTAGTTAATTCTATAAACAGGCATAAAAGAGTATTCATCAAATAAATTAATTGTGGAATTAAACGAATGTATACCTGCCCAAAGAGCATGCGAAGCCCCAAATGGTGTCAAGAATGTTGTTTCTCTCCACTTGAAGATCTTCAGAAGAATCGAAAAGATTGCAACAATGATGAATATGAAACCTAAACATTGGAGAACTTGTGCTGTTCCAACGACCACTGAAAATGTTGAATAAATAATTCAAATTGCGTTATTGAGATATTTCCAGACGATCATAATCTCTAGTTAGGCCATAAAAGACCAGACAATGTGACAATGCTTTTAGATTGACAGTTGTTAAAGTAATATTCCGTTATTGCTATTAATATAGAAAATAAATCTTTGAGTAATATTTTTGTAGTTTGATAGATACCTAAAAATCACTGTGAAGAACACATATTATTCAGTATCAGAGGAATCAAGATTTTCAGCCGTGCTTTTGTTCTACTTACGATAATCTCTTGAGAATCGATGATTATAATGATCGAAGCAGTATGATCCAGTTCTTGACCTCCGATCTTTAGTCTCGATACAGGCCTTCCATAATCCTACGTTTGTTGTCAATGTATGACCGTCTTTTTTTTCTACTCTTCGGTACCAGAAAGGTTGAGTGAAACTACAAATTGTATCCAATAAGAAAGCAACAACGCAGAGCAAAAGTCCAACTACGTTCATCATCACATTTTTATCTTGCCGAAAGTCATGCAATGTCAACATTTTCAATGGCAATTTCATTTTGATTCTTTTGTCTTCTGAGACCGTAGCAGCATCCGACTGAAAGTTACGTCTCTTAAATGTGTCAGCTTCGGACACTCAACTTCAGGCATTTCTCTAGTGAAATAATGAAAACACGAAATAAGAACTGATGTCATATTGCTTACACTTAGTTACTTACGTTCCAAATGGTATTGTAAGATGTTGTTTGTGTTTATTTGTGTATTATCATGTAATGTATACATGTAAATACTGTAAACGGGTTTAATTTCGCGGTGTTAAAAGTTTGCGTTTTTCTGAATGTAGCCAATTGCGGTGGTTTTAATTTCGCGATATCGAAAGTTGCAGAAGAAAATACTTAAACACTTTTGATACATGTATGAAAATTTTGTAGCACTAACAGACGTGTAATTTGATTGTTGTTTGTAGTAACAAGTGTTTTCGCGGTGATTAATGAAAAACACGTAGTAATTAGTGATAATTACACAAAAACGATTAAATTTGAATTGAAGTGGAGTACCAACAAGTGTTTCGCGTTGTAATTAATGACAAACACGTAGTAATTAGTGATAATTACACAAAAACGATTAAATTTGAATTTAAGTGGAGTACCAATAATAGATTGAAACTAATAAACTGCATTCATTTCAACTAATTCACTATGCGTGTCATCTTTCTTTTCAAAAAAAATATTGGTATGATAATAGATGCAAAGTTATATTGTGATATTGTTGATACCTTTTAATATACAAACTATTTTAGCAACTTACAGGAAAAGCATGAATGATTCAGCTGTACATGTACAATAGCTTTTATACATCTGAAGCATATGCATATCTGCTCCTCTATGCTTTGTTTTGTCTGTTATACACAATTATTGCGTGGGGTTAATATTCGCGGAAAAATCGAAAACCGCGAACATCAAAGAAGAACCTAACAGTTATTCAGTCTCAAAGTCGAGAAGGCAAGGCCAAATCGTGAGAATTTCTATCGGAACGGTTGCGAACACCGGAATGAACAACATTCCGAAGTTAGACCAGGTATCATGTCTTGGTGAGTTAGTATCTTCCGTGTGAAATGACTCCCATAATACGTTATATATAGGACTGATTTTTTATTATTATTTTTATAATTTTTCTCAACTTTATAACTTTACTTTTTATATTTGATAACTCTTTAGCTGCGAAAGGGAGTTACTGATGTTATTCGTCTTAAAATCTTTTTCGCCGATGCCTCAGAAAACTGCGTACATGTATGCTTGAGAAAAAATGTACCACGTGAGACACCAGAAACAATTCTATGCCTTTTGGTATGAATGTTTGAAGCACGATATTATTTTGAAATTCAAAACATTTAACTCGAGGGCGCTTTAACTATAATTCTTTTCCTCATGGTATGAATGTTTGAAGCACGATATTATTTTGAAATTCAAAACATTCAACTTGAGGGCGCTTTTACTATACATTTGGCTGTGTCTAAACGTCACTTCGGCATTTAATTAAGTACACGTGATGAGTATGAACTATCAGAAACACGTGTCTGATGCATCAAAATTGGTTTGAAATTTTCTTCAAGAAGGTAAGGATTTGGAACACACTTGTCCATGCTGCATATTTATCCGTTTATAAATGATGCGAATTTGAAGACGTTTAACATTGATACTTTCAAGACTTTGATGTCCCTGATCGCATAATGATATCTCTTATATCGTTGAAATCGCAAGTCTGTCGACATAATCTTCAAGATTATTTTATATGCAAAAGATTATACTAATTGTGTTCAGTTGGAAAACTTTGAAATTGCAATGAGTACTTTTGAAAAGAAAATAACATAAATATGCTTACCTTACTGTAAAAACGTCTGGATTACTTTACACGCAATACAATTCAGGAAGGTTTTTATGTCTTGATGGTTATAATTTATACAAGCACAGTTGTGATGATAATAAGCATTTTTCATGGTCACGGACATCGCACTTCGGACTTCGCACTTGGAAGGGACTGTTTACTAAAGCAAAATGTTGTTTTTTCCAATGAACGTAGAATGCTTTCTGTGAAGAATTTCTTTAATTTTAATGTCTCAGTATACACATGTATAGCTCTCCAGTATCATTTCGACCATTTAATGGTCAGATTTTACTTTTGTACACCTGATTTCTTTCGTATGCCCCCGCAGGTACGAAGTCAGGATTTAGAAGTCAAAGGTACGTCAACTTGAAAATGTCTAATTGAGGATTGTTCCGTGTACAAATCGGACATTCTGAGAGGAAAACGATAATTCTACGGAAATATTCAGCTTATTCCATATTCATCCTGGACCAGATAAAAGTCGCATTATCAAGGATATGCATTGTTATGTGATAGGTGATTTTAAAACACAATTGACATTAAAACTTTAAAAAATCAAACTCATTTATGATATTCAAGTAGACTATCGAGCAGATTTCCAATTTGTGCAATCGTTATAATGGCAAATTGAATTTGAAATATCAAAATATATAAATAAATATCAAAATTGTCAATGGAGAAATTCATACAAGTGTATATGACAAACGAGATGATTTTGGATTCAACATAGTAAATTTTCCCTGGCTTGACGGTGATGTCCCTAGATTACCGTCATACGGTATCTACATTTCACAGCTCATCCGGTATGCTAGAGCATGTACTGATGTTTTGGATTTTCATAATAGAAATCTACAAATTACAAAGAAACTTTTAGGTCAAGGTTTTCGCTTTCACAAACTAGTAAAGACTTTCTGGAAATTTTACAAAAATTATGATCAACTTCTTTTGAAATTCGGACCCATACAAGCAACGGAGTATATTACTTTGGGTATTTCACAACCTGCATTTTATGGTGACATAATTAACAAAATAAGAAGGATCAAAGGTAGACAGCATATGTATCGAAAATGCGTCAGAATCATCAAACGCCTTTTATACCGTGGATATGATCCTAATGTCACCAGACGGACACTAAGCTTGGTACTTGACCAATATACAGTCTTGTACGAGCGCATTCTTAAGACTTGCACTCTGACTGACTGTGACGACGGGACTCCATGACGGGCCCTGTCCAAACCTCTTTAGAGAAGACAGGGCCCCGACCACCTGTCCTCTCTGAATGTCAGTCGGACTCCTCGGGTGATAACATATATGAGCTCGCTACAGCCGGCAGAGCACGGACTGTATTACGCACGTCCTCTTTTTATATCCATTTACATATTCATCTGTGTTGCTTGGACCCCTGTGTTTTACGGTCTTGTTTGTGTGTGGTCACCTAACAGTGAGGAGGTTGTTTTACACCATAATTGTGCGTTCTTCGAGACCTCTGGGAAATCGGAATAGTGGGAGGGTTGTGCGCACGTAATCCAGGATAACCACACCGTCTGCTATTTACGTGACAGATGGCCGTCCTAAGTCGGCACCGGTTGCCCATTGGTCTCGTTGGTTTATGTGTAGTCTTTTATGTTTCATGTTTCTATGTTGTGAATTGGTGTTCCTTGTCCCTTTTGCGTCTCTTTCTGTGGGTGTCTGTTCTGTGTTTTTTGCATGGGTGTTTTGGGATTTTGCTGTGGGTGCTGCAACCTAGTGTTGTTGGAGATCCCCTCCTTTCTTGAATCGTATGATGAACATGTATGTTGAAGTTGTTTTGTCTGATGTTCGTTTCATTCTGCGGGTGTGTTCCGCTGTGGACAGTGTAAGGTGGTCTTACTTGAAATCTCTATCACATTCTACAATATGCTCTACACATTTTACGTCTTCAAAGTCAAAACATTTAAAAACAGATAAATTTGCAGCATGGACCAGACATACACGTTTCGGGTACTTCACTCGTCAGCGTTCCTCAATACAAAATGTAATATGGTCAGATAAATACAGACAGTGAAAGTTATTTCCAAAAATACAGTAAGACATAACAAGATAGGCGGGATATGATACCTAAGGACCCACTTTTCACTTTTTATTACAATGTTACGTCTTCAAATTCATAAACGAATATGAACAAAATATGAAATATCAACATTGTACAAATTTTCATAGACAAAATAAAGAGCCTCGTTTCCTTTTAATCCCTCACTTCGGAATGTTATTCATTCCGAGGTTTTCCTTTACTCGTACGAAGCTGAATTCATTCAATCTTTGGTCTCTGAAGGGAAAAGATACTTAGCTTTACTCGTACGAAGCAGAATTCATTCAATCTTTGGTCTCTGAAGGGAAAAGATACTTAGCTTCTGACTTCGTCTTCACTTACAGATACATAGACGATGTGGTGTCCATCAATAATCCAAAATTCGCGGATTACCTCAGCAGTATCTATCCTTCGGAGCTTGAAGTCAAAGAAACTATAGAGACAAATAATTCAGCATCCTATTTGAACATAATGTTGTCCTACGACACTGATGGTCACATGAACACCTCACTCTATGACAAACGTGACGACTTCAATTTCAGCATTACAAACTTTCCTTTTCTGAGTAGCAACATCCCTTCATCACCTGCTTACATGTATGGCGTGTTCATATCTCAGTTGATACGCAATGCCAGTGCAAGTACCAAATATACGGAATTTGTTCTGAGAGCTAGGCGTCTTTCAGATAAGCTTCTCAGTCAGGGATATGTTTGTGACCGACTAACATCGTCACTGAGGAAGTTCTACGGTCGATATGGGGAACTCGTCATACACTATGATGTCCCACTCTCCAGAATGGTGATGATATTCTGTCATATACCATTTGAACCATCCAACCAAATATTGTATTCTATGTCTTCCGAAATGGAAGTAACCGGATGTGACAGTTCTACCGAATTGAAGCGGCGGGTGTTGCATGCAAACAGGAGATGCTTACTCTTACTGGGCACCTGGTCTCACTCCCATATCAGGAGTTCGCTTCTTTTCATGTGTTGGAGGTTTTTGTTTATTTGCTTTTGTTCCTGTTTTATCCTGATTTTTTATGCCTTCGGTTTCTGATTTTCTGAATTATCGATTTTGTGCTGTATACAGGGATATGGTCATTATCCATATTTGTCATTTGTAGCCATTCCAGTGGAGGTTCAGATGGTTTTGCCTTGCCTTACCGACTTTGAGACTGAATAACGGATGGGTACTTCTTTGGTGTTAAATTTAATGTAATTATACCCCCGCCATAAAATGTTAGGGGTATATAGTGATGCACATGTCCGTCCGTGTGTGCGTGCGTGCTTGCGTGCGTCCTTGCGTGTGACCGTCCCAACTGTGGTTTCCGGACATTTAAAGGAAAACTGTTTCAGATAATCAATTCATTTCTAGCATATACCTTTTACATCCTAAAATACAGGTCAAGTTCGAATATGGGTCCTGTTCCTCAATAACGTGCAGAGTTATGCCCCTTGAAACCTAGAAAATTTCACAAATTTTTGGTTTCCGGACATTTAGAGGAAAACCGTCACAGATAATCTATTCATTTCTTGCATATAGCTTTTTCACCAAGAAATACAGGTCAAGTTCGAATATGGGTCATGTTCCTTAATTAACCATACCGAACGCGGGAAAAATTTGAGAAATTCCATGACGTCACAATGCAATTTCGATGTTTGACCGAGGTTCGAAACTTGTTTGTCCGTGGTTAAAGCATTGTGACGTCACAAAATTTTATATCTTTTTCCCGCAATCGGATGGTCAATTACGTGCAGAGTTATGCCCCTTGAAACTTACAAAAATTTAAAATTCTATGGTTTCCGCAGATTTAAAGGAAAACCATCACAGATAATCAATTCATTTCCTGCATATAACTTTTACATCAAGAAATGCAGGTAAAGATTTAATATGGGTCATGTCCCTCAATTACGAGCAGAGTTATGTCCCTTGAAACTTAAAAAAACTCGCAAATTTTTGGTTTCCGGACATTTAAAGGAAAACCATAAAATGTAATCAATTAATTTCTTAGCTTTTACGTCAAGAAATATAGGTCAAGAATGAATATGGGTCGTGTACCTCAATTATGTGCAGAGTTATGCCCCTTTAAACTTGGTTTCTGCACATTTAAAGGAAAACCTTAACGATAATCAATTAATTTATTCGATATAGTTTTCTGTTGTGACCTAGGCTAGCTTTATCAATAAATGTTAATAATCATTATATTATCTGTTAGCCATCTGTTCACCATGATCTCCGTGAACTAAACAATTTCGCATCTGATTCTCTCTAGCATCAAATTGATATCTCTTGATCTCTTGATCATATTTCTTTCTTAAAGATTCATTTCTATATCATATAAGTGGAATATCACAATAACATAAAATATTACTTTACCACTCATTTCTATTAAAGATATAGCTAGGAATACAAAGCGCATGTTTGAATTTTTAATTTGTTTGACATCGTGTTCGATTCTCCCTGATGACCACAGCACGCTTTTTTGTTCCTTTGCGACATGAGGCTAGTTATCGTACATGTAAGTGTCTGTATGTACAATATATCAAAAAGGATAATAAAATGTCTTAGCCTAAATGCCAAAGAAATACTCATTAGTTGTTCAGTCTCAAAGTCGAGAAAGCAAGGCAAAGCCATTAGAATTTCCATTGGAACGGTTGCTAACCTCGGAATGAATGACATTAAATGATGTATCATAGGCTTTACATCGCTCATTTGTTCCCAAGGAAGCTACTGTAACATGCATCTCTAAACTTCATCCGCAGATGAGGTAATTGTCGGATATCATGGCTTCAATTTGTGATAAATGCGGTTCGAATTATCTTCTTTCTTCAGAAGTGTTAATTACATCATTTATGACTTAGTCATGTTCAATAGGTCAATATGTCGAAGATAAGAATATAAATTTATAGTATGAGTTCCTCGTACGGATGTTCCTCAATGGTAACAACAGGCTTAGTCACTTGTTTAAGCATTTGTCTCCCTTCCCTGTAATGCGTCCAACAAGATGCAGCAACTAACGTACAACTGCCTACAAAAGCAATGACTCCGCTCACAACAGCAAAGTTGTATCCAAAATCTGTGCGTGTGATATGCGGGATTGTTGTGAGACCATCATTTACGAATCGAGCAGATCCAAGAAAAGACATTCCTGAAAGGAAAATTCTTTCAATTTATCTTCCAAATGTTCTGAATTCTCAGTCGATAGATTAATCCCATTACCGCTGGCTCATATTTGATGATATAAATTGACCACTGTCCGCGCGGATAACAATGGTACCAGATGAATTTTGAGCACTTTGTCTTACAAAACTTAAAATTAAAGCCACGTAATTCAACAATTTGTTGCCAAAGGTCAAGGAAACGAAATCAAAAAGACATTCTCTAATATGGGGGGGGGATGTACAAAGTCAGTCTTTTATCATTACGAGTGCGGAAACGTTTGCAAGGGCATGCGTCAAATAAGTATACAAACTTTACTTCTTCAAAAGAATTATGTTGATTTAAACATAATTTTCTTGCTTGTACCTATGTATTAACTTAAACCTCACAAAGAGAAATGACGAGACGTTACAAATTCTCGAAATTTATGCAAGATAATCTTGGGTTTTTTTTTTAAATACCTACCTGCCCAAAAAGAGTGGATTACACCAAATGCATTCAAAGCAAATGCTTTTCTCCAAAGGTAAAGTTTCAAGATGTTGGAGATGATTGCAACAATAATAAAAAGTATTCCTAGACATTGGAACGCTTGAGCACCTCCAATACTGACTGAAATAAATGCAACAGAGAATAAATTGTAAGAATGCCGATATTTCTTGTCATTGTATCATTTGGTATTCGGTAATTTTGAAAACAAGTATTGCCTCCCCTTTGAGACGGTATCTGATGTAGACTAATGGTGACATCACATCATTAAATTCTATGGAAACAGTCCTTAAACTCTGAGTAATGACGATATAAAATTGACGTTACCATTCCATCCTCATGACGTCATAATGGTTTTACGTCGGATACCGTCTGAAATGGGAAATAACTCTGTTTTCCGCAAAGACTCAATATCTTGGTACGAAAGACCTAAGGCATTAGTTGATCATTGCATGATTTGTGAATTCAAATGAAGGCAAGATGTTTTGAATATTTTCACTGCAGCAAATACGTTAGATTTGCCATTAAAATCAAAATGAAAGGACAAGCTAACTTCTTTCATACGCATTAAAACATCATATGTACACATAAATTGTATAGTTTAAAATTACATTGAAACGAAAAGCCATATATATATATTCTTTGATACTATGACTGACCAATGTATCGAAGCAATTCCAAATATGGATTTTACTAGGCAAGTATTGGTCCCATTGTCAAGCAATGAGCATAGCACGTCATACTCTGAGTCATAATTGCCAATATTGTAATATATCTTCGGACCAGTGGGAGGGTTGTGCGTACATAACCACATTGTTTGTTACTTGCAGTTACCCGCTGGTGTTGTTGGTTTAAGTGTTATCTTCTGTGTTTTCAATTTGTGTATTGATGTTCTTTGTCCCTTTCTGTGAATGACTGCTTTGTATTTTTGCATTGGATGTTTTGGGGTTTTGCTGTGGATGCTGCAACCGAGTGTTGTTTGAGATCCCCCTTTTCTCCATTTTAAAACTTTCAGTGCACCATATGTATTGTAATGCCTCATTACATCTTGGTCCCCAAGGCGCATCTCATTCCGCTAGGCGCTTCATTACAATATTCAACCTTCCACAATTCCCGCTATTTCATTGTTCTTGCTCCAAAAAAGCGCGAACTATAAGTACCTCACCATTGTTACATGATCAGTAAACAATGAAATAACGCAACTTGACGGAGTATTTGACGGAGTTTTGTGGAAGGGTGAATTGAGAGTGCAACGTAGTTGAGTGAACCTACGTAGTAGAGTTTTATCTTAAATCAAATCTGGGCTTCAAAAATATTGTTCGACAGTGTATTCTCGCAGTGGAATCAACCAGATGTGGATTTCAAAGAATTCGAAGGAACTTTTAGAACATCTGAAATCCAATCATTTTAGTAGAGTCCATTCGATCAAAGCCTTTGATTTTTCGACAATTAACACTACAATTCCACATTCTAAATTGAAAGACAGACTCGCAAAAATTATAATTAATGCGTTTACAAGTAAAAACCGTAATCGCAAATACAAATTTATTGTTGTTACCAAAAAATGTAACTATGACAAAACCTACTTTGTAAAAGAAAAGTCCGATTCAGAAAATAACTACACTGAAACAGATATTATTCAGATGTTAAACTTTCTGATCGACAACATTTTTGTAATGTTTGGAGGAATTCCAATGGGGACCAATTGTGCGCCACTCCTTGCCGACATTTTTCCTTTACTCGTACGAAGCTAAATTCATTCAATCTTTGGTCTCTGAAGGGAAAAGATACTTAGCTTCTGACTTCAACTTCACATACACGATAGACGATTAGTTGTCCATGAATAATCCAAAATTCGCGGAATACCTGAGCAGTATCTATCATTCGGATTTTGAAGTCAAAGAAACTACAGAGACAAATAATTCAGCATCCTATTTGGACATAATGTTGTCCTACGACACTGATGGTCACATGAACACCTCACTCTATGACAAACGTGACTACTTCAATTTCAGAATTACAAACTTTCCTTTTCTGAGTAGCAACATCTCTTCATCGCCTGCTTATGACGTGTTCATATCTCAGTTGATACGCTATGCCAGAGCAAGTACCAAATATACGGATTTTGTTCTGAGAGCTAGGCGTTATCAGATAAGCTTATCAGTCAGGGATATATTTGTGACCGACTAACATCGTCACTGAGGAAGTTCTACGGTCGATATGGGGAACTCGTCATACACTATGATGTCCCACTCTCCAGAATGGTGGATGATATTCTGTCATAGACCATTTGAACCATCCAACCAAAGATTGTACTCTATGTCTTCCGAAATGGAAGTAAGCGGATGTGACAGTTCTACCAAATAGAAGCGGCGGGTGTTGCATGCAAGCAGGAGATACTCACTCTTCCTGGGCACCTGGTCTCACTCCTTTATCGGGAGTTTGCTTCTTTTCATGTTGTGGAGATTTTTGTTTATTCGCTTTGGTTCCTGTTTTATCGTGATTCTGTATGCCTTCGGTTTCTGATTTTCTGAATTATCGATTTTGTGCTGAATATAGGGATATGGTCATCATCCATATTTGTCTCCTATGACGTTTTGATGCAAGACGGCCTCACTATTGATTCTCGATGCCGAAATAGGGGAAATCAAAATAATGAGTTAGATTGATTTAAAAGAATCAGCAAGAGATAGAAATATGTTTTCATGTCGATTTAATTTTTCCCACTTGAGACTGAGAACTCTCAAATTTTCCTGGGGTTAAATAAATCGATCTCACTCTCTGACGTCATCGATCTCTCATGTGACGTCATTACCACCAAAGCGACGTTATGGAAGTAAGGCAACAAACAGGTGATTAGAACAGTCACTTAAGTCAACGACGTTGGAGAAAAACAATCAAACACCACCATGAGGGAGGGATGGCTAATTCTGAACCCTCGTGTTAAAATGTTGCATGTCCATGACTCGGTTAGCCTCGTCATGGACTTGCAAAACTTGTACACTCAAGTTGAGAAATCGCCACCTCTCCATCATGGTGGAGTAAGATTATATTAATCCCTTTGTTTAATTTTTTCTTCAAATTTGGTGACAAGGAATTCAAGTTAAGTACCAAAGCAATGTAAAACTTAGCAACGAAGTATCTTTTAGGACCAATAGTCAACCAGCAGAGATGCTAACATTGTGATTTGTTAGGTTAACAACTGCGCTGCGGGATTATTTTTAGATGATGATAAAGTTGGTTGATTCTTTTTTACAGCGGAGAATAGTGAATTTACAGTAAAGATAGGCTTGGCGGAACTACTTAATACCTCTATAGTACCGTTGACCCCGATAATGATAAGACTTTGTGTTCAACCAGTACCCGAAAAAGGTTTGGTTGAATAGTAATTTTATACAATTGATAAGTAACTTGATCGCCTTCTTTTGACAAATTAAATTAAAATATTTAAAAATTTATTCGACTTGCGAATTCAAACACTGTTCTTAAAATGCTGATGTTTTTGGAGATCCTTGTTTGGAAGATATTGGAGTCATGCTATCTTAGTTCATTACATACATGAGCTCGCTACAGCCGGCAGAGCACGGACTGTATTACACATGCCCTCTTTTTATATCCATATACATATTCATATGTGTCTCTTGGGCCTCTGCGTTTCGCAGTCTTGTTTGTGTGATGTCATCTTACAGTGAGGAGGTTGTTTTACACCAAAATTGTACGTTCTTCGAGACCTCTGGGTAATTGGATAAGTGAGAGGGTTGTGCGCACGTAATCCAGGATAACCACATCATTTGCTACTTAAGTGACAGATGGCCGTCCAAAGTCGGCACCGGTTATCTATTGGTCTCGTCGGTTTATGTGTAGTCTTTTGTGTTTGATGTTTACATGTCGTGTGTCTCTTTTCCGTCTCGTGCTGTACTCGTCTTTTGTGTTTTTGCATCGGGTGTTTTTGGTGTTTTACTGTTGATGCTGCAACGAGGTCTTGTTGGATATCTCCTCCCTTCTTTTCATATGGTATGTAAAGAACATTTTACGCTTTTTCGATATAGTAACTTTCATACTTCTTTGGCATATTACATTGTTTAGATTTGAGGATTACTGACGAGGGTTAAGTACCCGAAAAGTGCATGTCTGGTCCATGTTGTCAATTTATCTGTTCTTAAATGATGCTATTCAACTTGAAGACATTTACAACATACTCTCTTTTCATTTGATCTTTCTTATGGCATGAAATTCTACCTAGTATGATTTAGTTAATACTCACTGTACTCGCTTGACTTATATTCCTCATAACTTGTGCAAGTTAAATCAAATATTGTTTTTGTTGAACTGATTGTTTTTCTGATGCATGTTTGCCATAAACCGACATGGTATGTAGCATTGTATTCAAAGTTTTCAATATCAACGGTGTACCATGGTGAATGCACAAAACTGAAAACAACGTCAAGTAAAAACGATGTCACACAAAATAATAGTCCAATGACACTGCCTCTTAAATCTAGTAGAACACTCCCAACCGGTGGTTGATTCGAAGGATTCGAGCCCATTTGTAACTTTGTGGTAGTGATGATTTGATTTATTGAATTCGGTCGATTCGACAAATCAGTTGATGCGTGACTTGCGCTATGAATTTTTATCAGTTCAACTACTACTGAATCGTTCAAATCAGCTGTTTTGTAATTACAACCAGCGACTGGACACTCTACTTCGGGCATTTTATATTCTGTAAATAGAATATATATGATAACAAAAAAATATATACCCTAATTCATTCGCTATTTAGCTAATTGTTTTTTTTTTTTATATTAGATTTTTATTTTATACTATAACCATGTTTCGAGCTCACATTCCTCCTATTTACCCGTATGTACAGAGGTTTTAACGTTTTAAAAGATAGCCTAGAGCTTGTATATAAAATGAGGATTGTAATGGAATACAATCCAGGACAAAAGTTCTCCACGTTCGAGCAAACAATTGACCCTTCTGAACGCGGGAAAAATTTGAGAAATACCATGACATCACAATGCAATTTCGACGTTTGACCTAGGTTCGAAGCTTATATGTCCGAGGTAAAAGCATTATGTCGTCACGAAAGTTTGCATTTTTTCCCGCAATCAGAAGGGTCAATTCTGAATCAATATGTGAAAATATGATAGTTATCCATGGAAATAAAAGAAAACTTAAATTTGTAATTGAAATATTACAACGAAAACATTCCTCGCGACAATTAGTAAAATTATTCTCTGAACATTCAATTATCAAACCAATTTTAAATTCAATAAATAGCACCGAAAATTAAAGACTCTTACCTTCCAATTATGTCATTGATATGATATGTAATTATAGAACAGAAAATTAGGTACTCGGGAAAGAAATAATTTTGATTTATTCGTTCATCAGATATTAAAAATCCAGGAAACCATCCCTCCACATTTGATTTCCTATGTATGAATTTCGACCAATGACGTTTCGACAATGATGAAGAGGTCAAATTAGAGGAAATCGAACATTGACATGGTTAAACTTTACCCTGTTCACATTTGACTTTTAATTCATACTTTTTACACACTTAATTAATTTGAACGATCGTGATTGAATTGCTGTCATTATCATCAAACAAGAAATTCTTTCATCATACGTACATCAATATGTACATCGAGACAATAACCGACTTTGACTAGTTTCCATGGAGCTGTTGCGACGGGTGTTGAATGCAATTAGGAGACGCTGACTACCCAGGCACCTGGTCTCACTTCAGAATGTTATTCAACCCGAGGCTCCTAATCATTCCAATGGAATTTCTAATAATTTTGACTTGTATTCCGACTTTGGGATTGAATAACTGATAGGTACTTCTTTGATGAAACCGTTTTGGTCTATGCTTCCCCGATGCACTATAAAATATTTCTTTTTTTTCTTTTACATTTGCAAAGGTCTTTGACATAATATATGTCTTTCATGAAGCCTATGATACCTTTGCCACCTTGTGTTTTTAAATTCAAATTAAAACCTCTTCATCAGCTCAGATCTCTTTTGAATATTAATGTTAGATGGTTTTATCCAAATAGATCTGTAGAAATGTTAGCTCGGCTACCTTTGAAAGTGACTGACTAATGAGTTAAAGAAGATCCCGACGATAATCTTAACAGCACTCACAATAGAGCACAAAATTAAGCATCGACGGACCCCTAGCAAGCTAGAGGTGGGACCAGGTGTCCGGGAGGAGTAAGCATCCCCTGTTGGCTAGCCGCACCCGCAACCTTATAATATTCTATGTTTGCATTGCCGACCCATAATGTAATAATCTTTAATGTAATAAGTTATTAGATTATAGGATTTTATTACGTTATGGGTTGTGACAAATCTTACGAAAACAAAAGAAAATGACAATATCAGTAAATGCATTATAATCAGTGAATGCATTATAATGTCGATGCAAGAAAATGAAAACAGTATCTAAAATTCATGCACTCTCTGACGTTTTGTCTATATAGAAAGTGCTATGGCGAGAATGTCAGGGAAATATATTCAAAACACTTACTGTCAGACTAAATATCATTTCGAAAAGATAAAGCACATCCACTATGGTGAAAGATATCTCAGGTTTATTAAGAAACATCCAAAAGCACCGACATTATAATGCATTCACTGATATTGGCATTTTCTTTTGTTTTCGTAAGATTTGTCACAACCCATAATGTAATAAAATCCTATAATCTAATAACTTACTACATTAAAGATTATTACATTATGGGTCGGCAATGCAAACATAGAATGTAATAAGATTTTATGATGTAACAAAAAGAAGAGATACATGAATAGAGACCGGATTGTTGTCGGTTATCACTCCTTAATGAAAATGAGATAAAATCATCTCACTTCTACAGAACACAATTTGAAAAAAAAAACGACCCAAAATATATAATATCGTGTATGATATATTTATTACATCACAAAAAATTATATTATGGGTTGGCAATTGAAAAATATAATGTAATAATCTATAATGTAATAAGTTATTACATTATAGGAATTTTGTTAAACTATGGGTTGTGAAAAAGATTTAATGGCTTCGAGAAGCGAGAAAAATTTACGCTCCTTAGTATTACTTCAAGGTTAACGAAGCTTTTTGGTCTCATTTTCGGACAAAAGTGCGCGACTCTGAATGCTTAATTATTAGGTATACCTTACCCAACATTCATAAGTATCCAGTTGGTATAGATATTTGAGATTTGATGAAAAGCTCAACCCAATATTTTTTTCTTCTAAGCTCTAAAATGCATGGAAATATACTGTTTGCATGTATTATCTTTTTAATAATATTTTTGGATTTTTTGTGTCAACAATTTCTAAGGAAATATAGCGAAAAAATATCAAACAGAAATTTAGCTGGAAAATTTTCTTGAACTGATAGCAGTATGGTTTATTTTCAGATTTTCAAAGCAGTTGAACAAAAGTCTTTCATTTTTTTGAAAACGAGAAGAAAGTATTAAAGGGTACTTATAAAAGGTAGGTAGTGTACAGTTAAAGTATACCATTGAGGGAGTAAGCATGCTTCTGGTTTCCCGAGACTAGACCTAGGTCTTGTCGAAGGAAACCAGAATCATGCTAACACACTCAATGGTATACTTTAAAGGCTGACGGGGGACTATATCAGGGAACAGGTAAATTTTTTGTTACTTCCTCACAGACAACTACAGGGTGAACATCTCTAATTAGTATCTGATTGTTTCCATTTAATCCTTTTATCCCTATCAATTTTTGATTGACAGCTAAGACAGACGAGACTCAGGTATCTCATTATCATAATAAAAGATTACCTGTTGGTATGTCTTTGGTGTAACACGCCGCTCGCATACGGCGTTTTCTTCAAAGACGGTTTACCACGCCTACCAAGACTACGCTACTCAGGTATGCATACTAATAACCGGGTTGTTGCCAACGTCGGCCTTTAACTGTTTTATTATACCGTCACGTGCTATTGCTCCGCCCCATGTGGACGTCACGCGCTGTAGCTCCGCCCAGTTTCGAAACTATTTCCCTAGGGAAATAGTCATCTTATCTAAGGCACCCTTTGCAGGGAAATAGTCTCACCAGGCGAGTTACAGCTAGTCTTAATGAGTATCTTTTTATATAGGAAAAAAAACAAATGAGTTAAAGAATATCCTGACGATCATCTCAACAGAACTCACAATAGAGCACAAAATAAAGCATCGACGAACCCCTAGCAATGACAACAATGGATAATGACCATATCCCTGTATACAGCACAAAATCGCTAATACAGAAAATCAGAAACCGAAGGCATACAAAATCAGGATAAAACAGAAACCAAAGCAAACAAACAAAAACCTCCACCACATGAAAAGAAGCGAACTCCCGATATAGGAGTGAGACCGGGTTCCCAGGAAGAGTAAGCATCTCCTGCTTGCATGCAACACCCGCCGCTTCAATTGGGCAGAACTGTCACATCCGGTTATTTTCATTTCGGAAGACATAGAGTACAATCTTTGGTTGGGTGGTTCAAATGGTCTATAACAGAATATCATCCACCATTTTAGAGAGTGGGAAATCATGGTTTATGACGAGTTCCCCATATCGACCGTAGAACTTCCTCAGTGACGATGGTAGTCGGTCACAAAAATATCCCTGACTGAGAAGCTTATCTGAAAGACGCCTAGCTCTCAGAACAAAATCCGTATATTTGGTACTTGCTCTAGCATAGCGTATCAACTGAGATATTAACACGCCATAAGCTGGCGACGAAGGGATGTTGCTACTCAGAAAAGGAAAGTTTGTAATGCTGAAATTAAAGTCGTCACGTTTGTCATAGAATGAAGTGTTCATGTGACCATCAGTGTCGTAGGACAACATTATGTCCAAATAGGATGCTGAATTATTTGTCTCTCTAGTTTCTTTGACTTCAAGCTCTGAAGGATAGATTCTGCTCAGGTGACCCGCGATTTTTGGATTATTGATGGACAACACATCGTCTATGTATCTTTAAGTGAAGTTGAAGTCAGAAGCTAAGAATCTTTTCCTTCAGAGACCAAAGAATGAATGAATTCAGCGTCGTAAGAGTAAATGAAAAGGAGTGGGGCACAATTGGTCCCCATTGTAATTCCGACAGTTTGCTGGAAGACCTTTCTTCCAAACACCACAAAAATGTTGTCGATCAAAAAGCTAGAGGGGGGACCTGGTGCCCGGAAGGAGTATGCATCCCCTGTTGGCTAGCCGCACCCGCCGTCGATGTTTAAGCACGAAAATGAAAACAATATATAGAATTAAAGTAGAAGTATAATAATATATTCTATCAAATGAGAAAAAAAAAATCATTATTATTATTATACCTCTACAATAAAGTAGAGGTATAATAATGTATTCTATTAATAGCTATTCTCTGTAAGCATTTGCACTTTAATGAAGGACACATGGCACGGCATGTCTCAGATTTTGATAAAATTTGTACATAAGGTTGGGTCTGACCCAAAAGTAAAATTTTGTGAAAAATTTTCTTAATATCACATCTGGTTGCCATGGAAACGGACTTTCAATATTGAAAAAAATGCATTTTTGGGTGTTTTTTAACTCATTTTTGGGTGTTCTTTAACTCATTTGTGTCACACTTATGCCCTTTGCCGTGTGGAGCTCGTAAAAAAGTTCCCCGCGAGGGGTTTGACAGTAAGTGTTTTGAATATATTTCCCTGACATTGTCGCCATAGCACTTTCTATATAGACATAACGTCAGAGAGTGCATGAATTTTAGATATTGTTTTCATTTTCGTGCTTTAACATCGACGGCGGGTGCGGCTAGCCAACAGGGGATGCTTACTCCTCCCGGGCACCTGGTCCCACCTCTAGCTTGCTAGGGGTCCGTCGATGCTTAATTTTGTGCTCTATTGTGAGTGCTGTTGAGATTATCGTCAGGATCTTCTTTAACTCATTTGTGTCACACTTATGCCCTTTGCCGTGTGGAGCTCGTAAAAAAGTTCCCCGCGAGGGGTTTGACAGTAAGTGTTTTGAATATATTTCCCTGACATTGTCGCCATAGCACTTTCTATATAGACATAACGTCAGAGAGTGCATGAATTTTAGATATTGTTTTCATTTTCGTGCTTTAACATCGACGGCGGGTGCGGCTAGCCAACAGGGGATGCTTACTCCTCCCGGGCACCTGGTCCCACCTCTAGCTTGCTAGGGGTCCGTCGATGCTTAATTTTGTGCTCTATTGTGAGTGCTGTTGAGATTATCGTCAGGATCTTCTTTAACTCATTTGAAGTCACGTACATAATTTATGCAGCATAATTTAAAACAAACACTAATGAATTATCAGTACCCTATCATTGTTCTTTCAAGTTAAGTAACAATAATGTTGGGTTTATGGTCTTATCTATATGTTTCCATAGCAACAACACAGGTACCCTATCAAAATAGTATTTTTGGCATTTTTTCAAAATTCAACGATAAATTACTTATATTTTTGAGTTTTTTATGCAAATAAAACGTAAGCATTCACATTGGAACAAACTTTGTGTTCGTTGCTATGGCAACATGACCTCAAATCGCAAAAATGAAAGCAATGTTAGACAATATTTAAAGTCTTTTTTTTTTACTAGATCATAGAATTTTGATTCAAAGTGATGAAAAAAAATTAATGTATTCAAGTAGATCTTTCATTACACGAAAGAAATTTTTTAAAAAATATTCAGGAAATAGCCCGTTGCTATGGGAACGATTGTGTAAAATTGCACATAGGCCCACTTTGAGTCCTTGGATACGGGCATCAAAAGTTAAGTAATCTGAAATTCTTTTAATCTAAAATAAAGTTAAGACCTTGCTTTATCGTATATGTAAAGAAGGTTGTGTAAGCCTGTTTCTTTTTTTTAGGAAAAGGCTTCGAAAAACAACAAAAAATGCTTATTTTAATAATGTATGGCCAAATTACTATAGCAACCATTGATTATTTGAAACTTTTTTGTTATATTTTGATAGAGGCTTACTTGATCTTTATTGTCATTAAATTTGAACTTCCTGGGATTAATAATTACTGTTTTATGAAAATAATAAAAAAAATGTTTGCCATGGTAACATATGTTCCCCATAGCTTTTTCACGATTTTTGAAAGAGCTCATTGTGTTTGATATTTCCCAACAATTTTTATCTGTTCATCATGATGCAAAATTTTTGAAAATGACTCTGAATTTGCAAAATAAGTAATATTTAAGACCATAGTTACCGCTACCAAGGTAACTTATGTGCATAGCAACAAGTGGGTTTATCTTGAATTTGCTCATTCTATAAAATAAATCCTATTTCCTTATTATATACCCATCAAGAGAGAAGAAAAATTGGAAAATACAAACAAAATTTTGAAATCAATATATCAAAATTATCTAATTATGTTGTCATGGTAACCAGCCTTTTTTATAATATCAGACACTACTAGTGAGCGTATTTAAAATTTTATGTCCTAATCTTCCATTGATGTCACATATAGACCAAATTATAGAGCTTCAAATTAGCTCAATTTTGCCAATTTTTCAACTTTAAAGGCCGTTGCCATGGTAACCAGATGGCCTAGAATTATTTTTTTTGTCAAATTTTCCTTTTTTCATTGGTCCCTACTTATGTGTGAAATTTCATGAAAATCCGAGACCATGCGTGCCGAAATTGTTTAAATGGTTACAGAGAATTGCTATTAAATGACAAAATTAATGTGGCCAAAAAGCCAGGGGGTCGACGAAAGTCTGTTTACGTCCTAATATATAACGTTTATCAAAATTGTATGATTAAGTAGTTTAGTCTGAAAAGAAGAGAGGTTATTCCGTTATGGTGTACAGTTAAAATAATTGCATGTAGTTTATGCCCACAAAAGGAAAATTTTTAAACAACAATATGATCATGTTTCCTAGGGTATAGTTTTAGAATTATTTTTGCAGATGTTTGTTTTGCATAAAAGTAAACTCATGTTAGTTTTCGTCTCTCCCGGATAAAAATTATCTCACAATGCATTGATTAAACAGCTGTCAATAATCCTTACTTTAATGATTTTCTCTTTAACATCTATCAGGTTTGATAAGGAAGTAATCATGGAATTGAAAGTATTAATTCCTCTTCCTACTTGGACATTAGAACCCGCCATAATGATTCCACTTTTATTTCTTTTATATATATATTTATTTGAACCATTCTAAATTTGGTTTTATTTGTTGATTTGGCTTTTGTATGTTTGTTTGTTTGTATTTACATGTATCTGAACCATTCTGAATTTGAGCAACAGCGCAATTATATTTGTAAGGGCACCATCTACGAAGAATTTCTCTTTTACATGTTTTACGAAGGAACTCTGTAGAGATTATTCATATCCTTTAAATTGCTTTTATTTTCGTCAGTGCCAATTTTCGCCAATTCCATAGAAAAGACAATTTCCTCAATACATTTAAATGCAATACCAATCGAAAACTTAATTTAAAACATTTATATCCGCCGTTAGATCCGCCACCAGATCTGTAGTACGTGACTGTTTGACACGGTTTATCTAAAAATTATAGGCAATTAAACGATTAGAAATTTGTATTTATCTTGTAGCTAGATGTCATAACGTTTCATTAAGTAATTAGAAGTGTATAGATTATATTCGACTTTGTTTTTATTATGTTTCTAGAATGGTACAAATATAGCTGAACTTTAGTGTACAAGTTTTATTTTTTTATATTCTCCATCATCGCTTGTTGCACGTAAAGCGATTACATAACAGTCAATTAAATCTACATCAATCCAAATTTTATTTCCCGTACATGAGTATATTCTTCTATTCGTCAGTACGTTTAACAGACGAAAATTGGTACTTGACGAATAAAAACCAATTAACAGTACATGTCATTTGTATATATTGTTAGGCGTTATATTTTCTCATCTGCGTTTGTGCTCCAGTCTGACATTCGCTCGACGCCTATCATGTATTCACATAGCAAGGGAAACGCAGTACCAGAGCAAGCTTAAACTACAGCGAATTTATTCTCCGGACAATGCGACTATCAGAAGTATTTTCAACCAAGTGTTTATTTATGATGATTTAAAAAAAGTTAAAAAAAAAACAAAACAACATTTCTTTGCCCTTTGGTGTTGAAGAATATTTTAGAGTATAACCATCAATAAACACCGAATTTGATATATTCACCACTTCTGACTTTTTTGCAATGCCAAAATGACGTCTCACGTTTAATTTCCCAATTTCGGATAATTATCTATTTTGTACAATAAGAGTGAATGTGTCCAAATTTTCCTTAGCGTCTACTCATGTGTAGTCTTTTGCGTTTTAATCTTTCTAATGTGTGATTTGGTGTTCCTTGTCACTTTTGCGTCTGTTTCTGTGCGTGTTTGCTTTATGTTTTTGCATTGAGTGTTTTGGGGTTTTGCTGTGGGTGCTGCAACCGATTGTTTTTGGAATATCCCCTCCTTTCTTCATGAGCGTAATTCAGTGCACATTTTTTTATGAAAACCCCTTTGAAGGGTCGTTGCAATGATGTTAACATCCTAAAGTTTGATGATTTTCTTATAATCACCGAGACAAAACATTCTCCCTTGTTATACAAGTAGAAAATGGATGATCTGCGTAATTGCGTGCTACATGTATGTAAGCGAATTGCAAGAAAGAGAAGTCAGTAATATCATCTCAACGAAATGAAATAAAGCATTGAAAGTATTACTTCTTTGTTTTCATGCAATCATTTCACTATTGAATTGTACATTATATTTCACGTTCTATATGAAACAAAATCATCCGACTCTGACACTATTTTTATTTTTGAATATTTGATGTACGATTCATAACATAATGCAAGAGTGCACTGCTGTGAATTTTTGTAGAACACTTACATTTTTTATCTTTTTGTAAATAAAAGATATCCATTTCATTTCATTTGGAATTGTGGCTAGGGTTAAGATTATTATTAGGGTGAGTGGTCCCTAATTTGGAAATAAAACAAACCTAACAAAACAAAAAGGAAATAAATAATGTTCCCTGAGTATAAAGAGTTCTCATCCCCTATTACTTTAGTGGTAATTTTGATCCACTTATTACTTAAAGCCTGCGTCAATGGGACAGGGAAATTGGATGTGGCAAATTCAGCTTTGAATCAAATGAAAAACACGTTAAATAGCATCATGAAAATTATAATTAAATGAACTCATCATGCATTTATATCACCTCCCCCCCCCCACTTTTTTAAGGCATTTATTTACCTCGAAATACCCATTTACAAGGCTTAGAATGATAGTTTACTGTTATTGTCTTTCGCGTAAGTGTCGTTTAAGTTATATACACTTTATTACATATCTTATATCCTTCTTCTGTATCCAGAAGAAAGGAGGGGATCATAAAAATTATAATTAAAGGAACTCATCATGCATTTATATCACTTTCCCCCCACCCACTTTTTTAAGGCATTTATTTAACTCGAAATACCCATTTACAAGGCTTAGAATGATAGTTTACTGTTATTGTCTTTCGCTTAAGTGTCGTTTAAGTTATATACACTTTATTATATATGTTATATCCTTCTTCTGAATCCAAAAGAAAGGAGGGGATCTCCAACAACACTCGGTTGCAGCACCCACAGGCATCATCTATCCACGTGTAAACTGACATCCTATATCCATTTGTCACACTGCAAATTAATTTCTAGGAATCTCATTGGTTGTTTAGCTGTAATTATTAGACGATGTTACATGTACCCGTCTGCAGGCGTAAATATTGAACTTTGTGACGTCACGTTTACTTTATTGTTTCTTGGCGTCATAACGAGCTTTTCTCATAAAAACGTTCAAACGTTTTGAAAATCCTCTCGCTTCGAATCGTTTAATCTTATTTGAATTTCATTCGTAGTTTATTTATTTTGAATTATTAACATCAAAACCATTTTCGGGTACGATCTTTTTAATTGTGAAGAAAATTTTACAAACCATCAGCAAATAAAAATTTAAATTCTAACTGTCGACGCCATTTTGAAATGACATTTTATAATCGATTTGTAGTATGACGAATATGTTATTACGGTTGCAGACAGGTAATATGGTCTGATACGCTTGTCTGGAATTTGTATTTTCCAGAACCGAAGATATATCAGACCATATTACCTGTCTAGAACCCCATAATAATGTATAATGCAAACTAACGTCCTATATTCATATGAACAAGCTTTAAAAATGTTCTTCTGTTAATCCTGTTATTCACCAATCATTTTTATTCAATACTATTATTCAAATAATCACTAGCCATTCTATTTCATAAAGACCGTTGACCGTTCCGAGTAAGCGATGTTTTACGACAGTCAAAACAAAACAATGAGGGACTTAAATAATATTACTTGCGAGTTAGTTAGAATGTCATTTTATTGACATTTAAGCTTGATCTTATTTACATTTCACACGCTTCATATAGGCTAAGATGTGATCATGAAGAGGTCCTTGTAGTTGGATCAGGAGAAACTATTCTGTATGAAGTTACATGTACCTCGTTAAATATCCATACGAGATCTTATTAATTGACATTTTTCATCTTCGCGGACTTCGCACTCCGGACATCGCGCTTCGAAGGGACTGTGTCACAAAAGCAAAATGTTGATTATATTCCAATGAACTTAGAATACTTTGTGTGAAAACTTTATTTGATTTCACATGTGAAATATATATCTTAAGCTCTTCACTGTCATTTCGTCCATTGCGTTTTCAGATTTAACTTTTGTAATCGCACCTGATTTTTTATATGATCCCTAAAGAGGAAAGTCCGGAAGTAGGAAGTACGTCAACTTAAAAAATGTCTATTACGACATACAAATTAGGGTTAAAAACTTACTATCGATTATCGGACACAATCGGATGAGTTATTTCGATTGATTATCGTGATATTCGAAGCATTTAAATTTTTCAACCTTTGGAGATTTCTAACCTTAATTCAGAAGTCAGGACCTTTATTTCTGAACGACTTTGCCATATCTTGATTTGCTTGGTCAGAGATATACAATTTACGCTTCTAACATGCATGTGTTAGCCTCCATAATCACATCACCAAATCTGATTGATATTCAGTGTCTATTCAAAGCATCACCTCCGATTGATCGATTCTCACCCGGTTTCAGAGGTCTTATATGGGAGGGTATGACAGTCGCCTATCTAGTCCTAGAAGATTTTTCCCTTCTGTACTCCGGTTTCCTCCTGCTCCAAGAACCCCCTCACACAAACATCTTAGCCAACATGAGGCATTTGCATAAGTTTCTACTTTTTTTCTTAACCATTGTAAAATCAACTTTTTTTTCTGTTAGTTCTGTCTGAAAATTAAGTTTTTGGATGATTGATGATCGTGCTTGATGAACATATACTTTACATTCCAAAGTTTGTCACATAAAACAACAAAAACTGTAAACATGGAAACTAATGAAAAAGAATCACAAGATAATATATAAACAATCTATGTCTAACTCATGGCATTAGTTCCTGATACGTTGGATCTAGAGATTCATTTAGTTCCAGTTTTGGAGCACTCGCTTGCCGTTCCGTTTTCTTGGTATTGATCCAACACGATGTTCCAAATAAGCTTATACTGCCGATTAAAGCAATAATGCCGCTTATGCAAGCGGTAACGTATCCAAAATCAATATAGGTGTCATGGGAGGTTCTCCGTAGGCCATTACTGACAAATCCGATGGATCCAAGAAAACAAACTCCTGTAAATAGGAAACGAAACAAATGATCGAAAAAAAGGACTTAGTAATTTTGGATTTTGTTAGGTTTTATGCAAAGATGAAAAAAATGGATAATGACCATATCCCTGTATACAGCACAAAATCGGTAATAAGACGTAGGAAACTTATCTTTTCCCTTTGAAACATAGAATTTTCAAATTTTCCCTTAGGTTATATTAATAGAATCTATTACCCCTCTGTACAGGGAAATCCCATCCAATTTGTACGAGTCTTGCCGGGTCGAGGACGTTGGAAATCTTCATTTCGACTTTGAGATTTCCCAATCGATGTACAAAAGGGGATGATTGATTAATGTTCTTACCCATCCATTTTTATTCAAATTAAACATTGCAATGTGAAGTCAAAAATAGCTGAAGCATTGTAGATGCCTATGCACAAGACCAACAATTGGTGGTACGGCACAAGGTATTTTCCCGCTAGAGACTGATATCTCTCAAATTGTCCTGAGATGAGATAAATCGATGTCAAACTCTGACGTTAATGCTATCGCTTCGAACAGCCGAAACGCCAGTCAGCACTTGCCTTTGAAGTTTAAAACGAAGTCACGTGACAAATGTTTTGAATATGACGACATTGTACCACGTCATCAAAAACGCGTCATACTGACTGTGCAGCATGTGTAAACAAGAATAACGCAAGTGATTTTGATGCCAATAGAGATAAAGTTTCAAGTCATAACACTTAATCAGGTAAATTTTGTGGCATTTTGAAATAAATCGGGCATTGTCAAGGGCATGTTTTCGCCAGCGATCTGTTTACCTGCATTTTATTGCTTATTTTCTATTAAAATCCCGGTTGGGAATGATTGGGAACAATCTGAATGTAATTTTTATGTATCAGTGAAGTCACCAAAACCAAAAATAGTATGCCGATCTTTGCCCTAAGGACTTTGTGTAGCCTTTCAAATTTCGATATGCTGTTCAGGCGTCAATCTTCCATTTCAACGTATGGAAACTTGTTTGTAAACAGATAGTACACGGTACGCATGTACCCAAGTCGGCGCTGATGAGTGGTTAAATTTGCCAAAATGAAATATGACATTGGCGCAAAATTATCTACAAGGTATCAAACAATCAAAGAAATGTTCAAAATTCCATTGCTGCTTGAATTTGGTGTATTCTGAGTCCGTAATGATGAATTCTAATTAAAATCTAGTCTTCGTAATAGCGTTTTATTACTATTTATAGACTAAAATTTATTGACTAAAATTCTATATAGGTGTCATAATTGGGATTCTGTTGAAAGGATTATTATTGAATTTTGACCAGAAGTGCAAAGGGGAGCATTTGTGTCAGCTTTTAAAAACAACGGTGTATGCACAATTATCGATTATCCTTTTAGAGGAATTTCAGTTATTTGTAGTGAGTTATATCTTATTATTGTTTGTTGTATGAAAATATTTAAAATTTAAGATAAACAATTAAGGTCGTTTAGCCCAATTTATTCTTATTCTGCTACTCTGTGTGTCAAGAGTTATCTGCCCCTTTTAGAAACAATGCTTCCAACCGTCAAAGTAGGGATGGCGTTCCGGCTGGAAAGCGGAAGTCAAAGAAGTAACACAACAAACGGCTGATCATAACAGGCCTTGACAAATCGACGACGTCGGAGAAAACGATTAAAAGAAATGACGAATTCTACACACGAGTACAAACTTTTGCTTCTCCATTACTTGGCAAGCCTCGTTATTGACTTGCAAGCTTTTCTACACTCGGGGTGAGAATTCGTCAATTCCTCCCTCACGATGATGTTTGATTAAATCAGTCTCAAAATTGGTAAACATGTGGATAGGTTAGACCTCAACACCATCGATACCATTGATACCAAAACGACGTTCTGGAGGAAAGACAAACAATGTTAGTTGTTCTTTCTACTCGCGGACGTGGCAGAAAAACAATTTATTTTATATGTACCAACGTGAGGGCAGGGGAGTTTGCAACCCACGTGTATGAAAGTTTGCTTGTCCATGACACAGCAAACGCATTTTTATACAATTGTTGAGAATTCGCCATTCCTCCCCAAGGATAGAGTTAGCTTTCAAATTCACTACCCTCTGGGTTCATTAACTACACTTTCCACCTTAAATGAGTACACACCTAATACATTTCTCTTTTTAAGGGAATTTGTGTTCCATTGTTTCGTAAATCTTAAGATTAAACATTCTGCAATCAATTCAAGTAAATATTTTGGCTAAATCTTGGGTTTTTTTTTTTAATTTTGCAAATTTTCCCAAAAATGTCAATTGTTCACATAAAAAAAATCTTAAAATATTCTTTAAAATGTTCCATTTTTGTGTAAATATACATGATGCAAACAATATATTGAAAATTTTCATGCATTTAAAAGCTCAGAGAAGAAAATAGTGGGATGGGTTTTTCATGAAATTTCTATTGTTTATACTACCTGGATATTTATTTATGGTGGATACCGTAGTATCGAAATGTTAAGTTCATTATATTAACAGGCATGAAAGATAATTCACCAAATTGTAGAATTATAGGAATGTGTACCTGCCCAAAGAGCATGCACAGCCCCAAATGTTGTCAAGAAGTTTGTTTCTCTCCATCTTAAAATTTTCAAAAGAATCGAGGAGATGGCAACAATGATGAATATGATTCCTAAACACTGGAAAACTTGTGCTCCACCGACGACCACTGAAAATGATGAATACATAGTTCAAATTGCAATATTGAGGTATATGTTTAGACTGGAAACAACCAGACATAAATGTTGTGACAATGCTCTAAGTTTGATAGGTGCTTAAAATTATTCCGTAATGGCTATTTAGAAAAAAAACATCTGTATTTGGAAATTGTCGAAGTAAAGTGACCAGAGCGAATTCAATCCCCGACTGAGATGAATCGATAAAATTTTTTTAGTAGATAGTTTATGAATTGCATCTTGTAATAAGAGTAAATAATTCTGTAATTCTGTAAAGCTTAAATATCACCTGGACAGAATTGAACTCTTCCGTAAGTTCTCCCGGTCAGATCGGTTTGCTACGACAATAGATGTTAAACGTCTTTAAATTCAATAGCATCATTTAAAACCTGATAAATTTACAGCATGGACCAGACATGCACGTTTCGGGTACTAAACCCTCGTCAGTGATCCTCAGTCTAAACAATGTAATATGGCCAAAAAGTATGAACATTATTATGTCAAAAAATGTACCAAAAGACGTAGCAGAATGGGTGAGGTATAATATTTTAAGTACCCGAAACGTGCATGTCTGGTCCATGCTGCAAATTTATCTGCTTTTAAATGATACTATTGAATTTGAAGACGTTTAACATGTTTAACATACTTTAAAACATCATCATTATCACTGTGAAAGAAACATATTGTTCAATATAAGTATGGAATGTTCAGCGTGCTTTTGTTCTACTTACGATAGTCTTTTAAGAATCGATTATGATAATGGTCGAAGCAGTCTGATCCAGTTCTTGACCCATCTTTAGTATCGATACAGGCCTTCCATAACCCTACCTTTGTTGTCAGTGTATGGCCGTCTTTTTCTTCTACTCTTCGGTACCAGAATGGTTGAATGAAACTAGAAATTACATCCAATAGGAAAGCAACAGCGCAGAGCAAAAGTCCAACTAAGTTTATCCTCACATCTTTATCTTGCCGTAAGTCTTGCAGTGTCAACTTTTTCAATGGCAGTTTGATTTTGATCGCTCTGTCGTCTGATACTGTAGCAGCAGCCGACTGAGAGTTACGTCTCTTAAATGTGTCAGCTTTTGAAGATCCCTTGGAAGAATGGCTGACGCTATGAGCATTGATAAGTGCAATTACCACCGTATCGTTCAGATTAGCTGTTCTGTAGCTACAACCAGGAATCGGACACTCAACCACTGGCATTTTACTATAAATGAAATAAAGGAAACACAATCTTGAAACTGATGTTTAACTGCCCACTTTCCATTGCGTTATATGAAGAAAAAAATACCCAAACTCTGTAGGAACATTCTGGACGAGAACATTTGACACAAAATGATTTCTCGTCAGTCATTTGCCGTTTAGTGATAATAATTAAAGTTAGACAAAGCAATTTTGTGGCAACCCATCTTTTAATTTTGTATAATGTATCTTGCTTTATGTTGGGTATCTGTTCTTATCTGTTTCGGTTGAGTTTGTCCTTAAACCTCCCTTGTGTTTTCTAGTATATGTGTGTGTTTTTCTCTTAGTCTAACTTTTTAGGATCTCACTGAGAAAAGAGCTTATTAAGTTTCTATAACTCGCCGTGCTAATAATTATAACATCATGTTACCAAAAGGAGTATTTTGATTTTTAGACCATAGAAATTAATTATTAACCAAATTCTTATGGTCGAATCGTAGCAGAAATGAACTTAAAAAAGGAAAGTGATACATGTGATGTGCATCTAAAAACCAAAAGATGTAAGCAATCTACAAAACGTAATGAATAATTAAGGTTTTGATGACGAGATTCCATATTCCATGCCCATTGCAGATTTTGCTCGGAATCTAAACCGATGAGGCAATTTCAAAATCTTTGTACAGGTATATTTCTTTACTTTCCATGCATGGAGTTTCTTTATTCAAACGTATGCATATAATAAAATACAACTAATCTCTTAATTCAGAAGTATAGAACTTCACGTTATTAAAACAAGCACTGCCAAAAAATCCAACGAAATTTTAGGTATATAAATCCTTTTTTTCACTGAAACCTGAAACATATCGTGAGAATCCCCGGGTTAGATCGTGCCTCATATAACCCCGTGGAACAGTAGAAACAAAACTGGCATCATATTATATATATTTTTGCTATTTCGGACACTTGTCATTTCATCGAAAAAAAATCATCGAAATTAAAGGAAGTTAACATATTGGCACCATCTTTCGATGCTTCTTTGAACATACATTTGGATCTGGTACTGAATCGACCCTACAGGAAATTTGGAGCCGCGCACTCTCTCTTAAGAAATTGCACAAATTTAAATTCTAAAAATAAACCCAGAGGGCGCTAGTAAAATGAATATGGGCGGCTTACGAAAATAATAAGCACTTTGGCTGGAAGAATCACTGATGAGAATTTGATAATCAAAACACGTGTCTGGTGAATGAAAATTGATGTGAAATGTTTTTCAAGAAGGTATAGAATTGGAACACTTCCGTGTTATAAAAATTTCTTGATCTTTATTTCAACATTTTATTGCATTTTCTGTTTATCTTCAGTTTCAGCACTTTATGTTGAATCGTTTAATACCAAACACGCCCATAATACATAAATTCAAGCAAAAAAATAAAATCATAAACAATTTTGAAATATCAGTTATCAAGATTTAATCAAACAAATATCAAATTTATCTTCTCATTAAAACCTTCACAAAATATATACATTAATGAGTTTTTCTCGAAAAATTGAATATGTAAAAATTCTGATGCCACTACTACAGTAACTGGAAATTTCCTTATCACCATGCCGTGAACTGTTGTTACATCAATGTAACAAATTGTAAAGATGGGCGTTTCTCAGCTTATTGGTTAGCGCTGAAAATGTAGCTAACCATCTTTTGCATGTATTTTACAAATTAATTTATGATGTTAGATAAATTACAATTTCTCGTATTTTATAATGTATGTTCTATGATCATCAAGTATTTGCAGTATACCAGAGCAAGAAATCGGTCTTAATATGTTAATCGTAGCGACGTCAACGTTTAACGTAATGACATGCCGTGAGAAAATTGATAAAGCTAAAAAATCGTAATGTTTTGTTGTGATCGGCGCAGTGAACCGTCTTCTCCCGCTCTTTTTTATTGCCACCAACATGACGTCACACACACGTTCGTTTTGATTGATACTCAGTACGGCAAATGAACAACAACAAACCTGTTTATATGTAATTTATTCAGAAAGAAGAAACATAAAAATTATAGACCTTTATATATAAGGCAGTGATTCGCAAGTGACAAGTGTTCGGAATACCCAAGCTTCCTGTACCATTCCTCGTATACATTCAGCCAACATATACTCTGTTATCTTACAAATTTTCACTTTTTTGCAAATCCTCGGTGGTGTCTTAGAGGGTACATCTTTAACAAATGACAGACAGATTCCGATAGAGATATCTTTTACCTACCAGAATAAATTATAAGAATTCTTAATCAATCGATTATCTAATACCGGTAATTTCATTCTACTCAAAATGGAGTGATTTGACTAGAAGGTATAGAGAAACCCCAATGTGATTCTGAACTATTTTGAGCAGTATACTAGTTCATTTTTAATGTGGGAGGGTAGGTGGTCCCCCACCCAGGCCTCTGCAGGGGGTTTTTCTCCGGGTACTCCGGTTTACTCCTGCTCCTTGGACCCCCTCACGCCAACATCTGAGCCAACGTGAGACATTAATATAAGTTGTGTAACTTGTTTGTTAAACGTTGTAAAATAAATAAAGTTTAAATTTAAATTTAAAATTAAGTTCATTTTGATTGATTTTAAAACATGTTCCAGAGATAAGATTTTATTGAAATTTTGTTGAAGAAAGAAGGGGTCTCCAACAAGACCCGATTGCGACACCAACAGCAAAACATCAAAAGACTCCAAGTGAAGACATACACAAGACGATACAAAAAGGGACAAGGAACATCAAAGCGCCAAACATGAGACAACTCATAAACCAACAAGAAAATTGGCCAATCGGTGCCGACTTAGTAAGGCCATTCGCTGCGGTATTAGCAAATGGTGTGGTTATCTGGATTACGTACGGACAACCCTCCTAATCTTCACGTTACTCAAAAGTTCCGACGAACGCTCCATTTAGTGTAAATAACCTCCGTACAATTATAGTGCAAAAATCTTGAAAGTATAAGTCAAGGGTTCTAGTTTCATGTGCATGTTTTGAATATTTAATCAAGGAAATAGAGCAAAAATGCTTTAAAATCGGCGAAAACTACATCTCCACCAGTATGTTTTAGATTTTTAAATCACTGATGGAATGGTGATACTTTATATATAGTTAAACGTCTTCAAACTCAATAGAATCATTTAAGAACAGACAAAATTGCAGCATGGACCAGACATGCACGTTTCGGGTACTGAACCCTCGTCCGTGATCCTCAATCTAAACAATGTCATATGGTCAAAGAGTGAAAAATATTATGTCCAAAAATATACCAAAAACGTAGCAGGATGGGTGGGATATTAGGCTGCAGGACCCACGTTTTAGAAATTTCAAGATTTTTTGATAACAGAAATTTTCGAATGCGTTGAAGAGACATACGATCAACCGAAGTTTATCACACTTGGCTACATGTGCCCTCGGGGGACTCCTGGTACACCTTTAGTGACACTCACCAAGTGGTTCAAATGTTAAACGTCTTCAAATTCAATACGTTTCATCATTTAATCAAAATTACAATTCTGCCGAAATAATTGATAAGACCATTATGTTCAAAAGATTACATGAATACATCATCTCACATTTTGATAACTCTAAAATAGCAATGAATACTTTTGTAAAAAATAAATTACATTGGAATGCTTACCTTACTGTAAAAACGTCTGGTTTACCCTACAAGCAATTCATTTCCGGAATGTTTTTATGTCTACATGTATATATACATGCATTTTTGAATCCAATTAAAGTATTGATCATTGAGGACCTTTCCGTATGCAAATCGGGCATTCCGAGGGGAAAGCTATCAATTCTGCGGAATTCAAATTATAATTCATTGGCTTATTCCGCATACACACTGGAACAGGTTAAAAGTTCCTTAATCTAGGATATGCATATTTCCTGTATGTGAAAGGTGATTTTAAAAGAAAATTGACAAGGAAACTTAAATCAAATTCATTTCTGAGATACGAGTTCACACTATCAATCGGATTCCAATTTAAATGTGCGTATAACTAATAAAGGGAAATTGAATATGAACATTGATGTCTTAGTTTTTTAAGAGACAAATGCCCTTTGATTTTCAACAATTTTGATAGCGTTCTATTGATAGCGAAGCTCTGAGCAAGCTTTAATGGTAACACATATATACGAAACAAGTGGAAAAATGAACGAAAATAAGGAAGAAAAAAAACATATTGACCAATTTATTTTTCTTCAACCAAGAATTGGCAAGAAGGACGCCGCCATTTTAGTCAGTTTTTATACGAAAATATTTCTAGATGAATCTCTACTTTTGTAGCTATATGGTGTAGATTTGGGTTTTACAGTGTGTAATATAAAGCTATGATGAAAAGTAGCGAAAAAGTTGAAAAGTGTTAGCTTATGATGTCTGCAACAGGAGACTGAACAATTTTGAATCCTTAGTTTCGTATACTGTAAGAAAATTTTTGAATCCTTAGTTTCGTATGCTATATGGATTTTTTATCCTTAGTTTCGTATCCTATAAAAACACTGCAACTTGCGTTGGCCCATGCAATTTCATGGACGGTCTTCGCTTCGCTTGAAGGGCTTTACCATAATTCATATTTATGTCCTGTTCAGACTAATGCGTCTAATATCTTATTCGCATATATTATGTGACGAATGATCGTAATTCGAATTGGATTTACATTGCGTTCACCCGACAACGTCAAATAATGTTAAACACATTGTATACACGTGAACGCAGAGTATATATCTATTTTGTATTACTTTGCTCCGAATCAACGCAAATTGAACTCTCCATGTAAAAAGGAAGTGGAAATAAGTATGTAAATAGTTTGATTTTTGATTTAATTGGATAAATCTTTTTAACGAGGGTTAAGTACCCGAAATGTGCATGTCTTCCATGCTACAAATTCTTCTGTTTTTAAATGATGCTATTGAATTTGAAGACGTTTAATCTTTTATCAATTATGGTAAAATTTATTCCAAAAATCATATACGATGATACATGTATTTTATGTTCCTTGTACATGTACGAAATTGTGAGTGCTGTTGAGATTATAGTCAGGATCTTTTTTAACTCATTTGTGTCACACTAATGCCCTTTGCCGTGTGGAGCTCGTAAAAAAGTTCCCCGCCAGGGGTTTGACAGTAAGTGTTTTGAATATATTTCCCTGACATTGTCGCCATAGCACTTTCTATATAGACATAACGTCAGACAGTGCATGAAGTTTATATATTGTTTTCATTTTCTTGCTTAAACATCGACGGCGGGTGCGGCATGCCAACAGGGGATGCTTACTCCTCCCGGGCACCTGGTCCCACCTCTAGCTTGCTAGGGGTCCATCAATGTTTAATTTTGTGCTCTATTGTGAGTGTTGTTGATATTATCGTATTAACGTAGCCAAACGATATACAGATATATTCATCTGTTCTTAAATGATGCTATTGAATTTGAAGATTTTAGAATTTTTATCGTAACACAAGAGATTCATTGACCACACTTTTTGTCAATAACGTAGTAAATGATTGGTTTTATAAATGTTGTTATTCATATTTTCGTGTTGTTTATCTTCGTGTCTCTGATATTTTTGGTCATGCTGACATTGTGGGGTTTTTTATCATCGCAATTAAATCAGGTGAATTAAAGATTGATAGTCAGGCACAAAACACAGATCAAGATCCAACAATCCTAAGGAATGGGAATATGAATCAAAATAAATAGGAAAATGCAAAAATGCTAAAACACCCTTTCACATTATCTGCGATACTGAATTTGAAGCTCCCTTCCGGAGGGGACAAACAACAGATTGCGCATGCACCAGTGACGTCATTTGATTATTACAAGACGTGTTTCGCGTAACAAATGAAACACGATTCCGCGAAAAAGGTGTTATATCAATCAAATGACGTCGCCGGTGCATGTGAAATATGTTGTTCGCCCCCCGGATATGAACTTCAATTTCAGCACCGCAGATGATGTGAAAGGGCCTATAAATTTCTAATTTCGTGCAGAAGCAAAAATGAATTTGCGATAGAAATCAACTGTGCGGGGAGAGTAAGCTTCTCCTGCTTCCTGGTGCTTACTTGGTGTATATTTCCTAAGTAACAGTTGCTATGGTGTCTTCTTAACGAAAACCAATAGACTTTTCTTTTTAAAAAAAATGAAAGATAAGGAAGTAAATCTACACCCAGTCTGTCTTTTGTATATGGTCATCTTACAGTGAAGGCTTTTATACGCCAAAAATGTGTAATCTTTGATATCAATGGGTATCCGGGCATATGGCAGTGCTTTAGCATGTAATCCGTATAAGCACACCGTATTCTACTAAAACGCAGATGACTCGCGATTGCCTTTGGTCTCGTTGGTTTATGTGTAATCTTTTTGTTTGGTATTTTGATGTCGTACATGTAATTGGTGTTCTTATCCTTTTGGGGCCGCGTACTCTCTGTAAAGTAAATACACAGATCTAATTTCAAAAAATAACACACGAGGGCGCTACAGAAATCAATTTAGGCGGCTCCTACATTATCACTTTGGCTGGAAGCCAATTCTGAAGAGAATTTAATATTCGAAACACATGTCTGGTGCATGAAAATTAGTTTGAAATTTTCTTCAAGAAAATAAAGAGTTGGAAAACTTATTTTGCTGTATATGGCTTATCTGTATTTTAACATGGGGTGTTTAGATGTTTTGATGTGGGTGCTGGAGCCGAGTTTTGATGGAATCCCCTCCTCTTTGATGTCGTGTACCTTGTCCTATTTGCGTCTCTTTTTTCTGTTTGTCTTCTCTTGTGTTGTGATGTTTTGCTATGGCCACTGCGGCCTTAAATTGTCGGAGACCCCCTATTTCATTTATACTTCTTCTGGTTTTCTGTTAAACTATTAAACTATTAATCGTAAGAATCATCTGCCTCATCATCACCTATGTTCAAACTGAATAGCATCATCAAGAACAGATACATTGGCAGCATGAACCAGACATGCACGTTTCAGGTACTTAACCCTCGTCAGTGATCCTCAATTCTAAACAATGTAATATGCCAAAAAAGTATGAAAGTAAACGTCTTCAAATTGAATAGCATCATTTAAGAACAGATAAATTGGCAACGTGGACCAGACATGCACGTTTCGGGTACTTAACCCTCATCAGTGATCCTAAAAGTTACTTTCTCGAAAAAGCGTACCGAAAGACGTAGCAGGATGCTGCGAATTCATCTGTTCTTAAATTATACTATTGAATTTGAAGACGTTTAACATGTGTATTACTTGGTCATTATCACTTAACATTTATGTATATAATAACTTTCACACTCCATGACAATATTACGTCCATACTGCAAATTCATCTGTTTTAAAACTATGTTTTAAAACAGATGAATTTTAAAACAAATTCATATGTTTTAAAAAAAACTGTTTTAAAGTGATATTAGAACATATGAGATAATACTTTTACCTAAAACTTTCCCTAAAAATAAACCATAATACGCCAAAAATAGTTTTCAGCTCTTACCGCACACATACGTAAATCAGTTTTGAAGTTGCTATTTTTAGCCATTTACAGAAACCCTGATTCTATAAATGATCACTTCCGGTAAATATGATGGAGAGACTTATGACGTAGAAAGTTGTACATGAAAGACGAAAGCAGTGTAAACAATGCAATGTACCGTTGAGGTATTGAAGCTGAGTTCGCATTTAATTTGCTCAGTTTCACATTTTTTGATAATTTCTTGATCATGTCGAGTATTAATATGTAAATGTTTAATGTTAGTAATTATCATGCGACCAAGCACCTGTCCGTGAGAAAAAAAGGGGGAAGGGGGAAAGGGTCTGGAGATGGACGGTTTTTACACATGATGTCACATCATATATTCTGTCTGCCCTATGTTACTATTTGTTCTAAACACGCACGATTTGAAACTATGGTTGAATATACAGCCCGACCTGTTTCAAACGCAGAAGGGGGGGGGTTAACTTGGAATGCGTGCGACTGGAGTTTCAGACCGGGAGGCCCCCTGCTCATCCTTTTATTGAGCTTAGTGAACAACATAGTATTACCTATATTCATATTGTCATATACATTCACTTAAATGACAAATGGAGATATCTTTGGCATAGACGGATTCAGGAATCTAAAATAGGGAGGGCGGATCACAGTGAACATTGAAAACAATCTTTCGGAGAAGCGTAGGAAGGGGGTGAGGGGTATAATGACTAAAACAAAATGTTATTAATTTATTTTTGCATATATTTTTTTGAATTCATCTTCATAAATAATTATTTCAAAATTCACCTACATTCCCTGTGCACAAGGGATATAGGGTAGACCTTATTTGACGAGCTCCCCAGTGGGTAAAACACTCAGTAAATTTAAATAAGGATCAAATTTTATTCTATCAATATATATGGTCACAATTTTAGGGATTAACAACGAAAAACGATTCGACATTATTCTTTTTTTTTCTAAATCATTAAGTTATGGTCACAGTTAGCGGTTTTTAATTGAATAACATAATTATAAAAGAACGAAGCAATAAATTCATACCGATCTAAAAACATTTTTGAAATACGTTTTCATGAGAGGCAATTGACGATAGAAAAGATTGGATTCTCTCTCTCTCTCTCTCTCTCTCTCTCTCTCTCTCTCTCTCTCTCTCTCTCTCTTTCTCAACGACTCAAAACGGACAAATGTGAGGGTGTGTGTGTGGGGGGGGGGGGGGGAGGGGGGTTTACCTCCGCAAACCACGATCTAATATTCGGCAAGTGCTAGATCCATAAATCCATATGTAGATTCAAAATCTATCAAAAATATTGGCCAGCACGATTATTTTTTTAATCAGAATATAAATTATCTCAAACTTCTGTCCTGAATCTACAGGTGATCGCCAGCCATGAGCATGTTTAGAAATGGTGCACCCTTTATTTATTTATTTCATTTATTAATTTATTTATTTTTTGCTCAATAAATAAAAAACTATGTTTTAGATATTGATTGTTTTAGTCTTGAAACGGTAATCACATGCGTATACACATGTGCTTGTACAAGCAATCACTCTGTCGTGTACAACTTCTGACGTCATTTACTGAGACCCACGAAGAACACAGTCGATCCCGAAAATTTATTGGGTAAATTGACAAAAATGTGGATTTCCTCTAAAACCAGGAATTTTTTTCTGTGGTTACAGGATGAAAAATTTCATTTTTAAAGAGCTAATGCTATATACTATTTTCACAGATATTCTAATATCACTTTAAGACGTTTAACATGCTATTGGATTTGAAAACGTTTAACATTATTTAGATTGAGGATCACTGACGAGAGTTAAATATCCGAAACGTGCATGTCTGGTCCATGCTGCAAATTTATCTTTTCTTAAATGATGCTATTGAATTTGAAGACGTTGAACATTAGAAGGAATATGAGAGCTGTATGGAGAACAATTTTTAGAAAGTTCACATTCGGCAGTCATTTAAAACATAAACATGAAAAATCCCACTGAAATAGGCCTTATACAGTTCAGATAAGGAGAAGAAAACCATAAGTCAAAGTTGACTAAAATTTTAACAATCCTTGAATTTTTTGGAAAACATCTTTAAAGGAATTCCGTGAGTTTATTTTTTAAAACTTTAATTTGTGTTTCAATCTATGATCATCTTGGTCAGCGTCTTCCTTTTTTGTACAGATTTATACATTTTTTATTTTGATTATATAAAGTCTTCTTAATTATAATTATTACACATGAGTGTTACTATGAGTTATTACACATGAGTCTACTATATGTTATTACACATTAGTGTTACTATGTGTTATTACACATGGGTCTACTATATGTTATTACACATTAGTGTTACTATGTGTTATTACACATGAGTCTACTATATGTTATTACACATTAGTGTTACTATGTGTTATTACACATGAGTCTACTATGTGTTATTACACATTAGTGTTACTATGTGTTATTACACATGAGTCTACTATATGTTATTACACATTAGTGTTACTTTGTGCATTGTTTTCTGTTGCTGTTGTTTGTCGAAGTTGTTATGTCTTATGATAAACGTCTTCAAATTCAAAAGCATTATTCATGAACAAATAAATTTACAGCATGGACCAGACATGCACGTTTCGGGTACTTAACCCTCGTACATGATTTTCAATCGGAACAATGTAATATGACCAAAGAGTATGAAAGATATTATGTCCAAAAATGTACCGAAATACGCAGCAAGATGGGTGGAATATGATGCTACAGGACCCACGTTTTAGAAATTTCAAGAAGTTTATGTAACAGAAACCTTCGAACTTGTTGAATAAATGATCAATAGAGGTTGAGCGAACTTGTTTACATTTGCCCTTGGCGACTCCTGGTCCACCAGCAGTGACACTCACCAAAGCGTACAAATGTTAAACATTTTCAAATTCAATAGCATCATATAATAACAGATAACTTACAGCATGGACCAGCCATGCACGTTTCACATTATGTTCGTTTCATCATGTGGGTGTTTTCCGCTGTGGTCAGTGCAGGGAAGACTTACTTGAGACCTCTATTATATTCTACTACATACATATCTATAATAAAACATGAAAAAAATGAATATATATTTATTGTACAGATTTTCATAGCTAAAATAAAAGACTCGTTTCTTTTTATTATGAAATTTCATTGTTTTTACGGTCAAGTCAGTGCCTCTTGACTAAGATTCCTAATCTATTATTCATCAACTGATAAATAATTACGTTTATGTTCAGATCGTGTAATGTAAACAATAAGCACTTGACATGTTTTGTCAGAGTAATCCTGGATTTTCACGCAGGAATTAGTGTGTCTTCCTTCGGATTAGATACTTGACTTAAAGTGTAATTTGTTTGGATTAGATCACAATGAGAAAGCATTTCAGTCACATGGAGAGGTATATTTATATATCTGAAGTCTAAATACATCAAGAAAATCTAGAACAAATACAAGAATTTATAACCAAGGGGGAAAATAAACTCCCGAATACTTGACAATTGCACACGACATGCAAATCCTGCGTACACGATTCCTTTTATGCATGTTATATTAAATGGTAGAGGATCTTTTTTTCTGACATCCAAGCTTTATATATAAAGACGTATACGTATATCACCAAAGCGAACATTTCTCTTGCTGTTCAAAGGAAACCTTCTATTACCTAACTGTGACACTTCCAATTTGAGGTAAAATGAAGGGAGAGGAGAGAACGTCAATTCCGCTTTGTTTATATATTGTGCTACTTTCCTCGACAAAACGCGTGCAATGTTCTTGTGTTTACAGCGATAATGACATAGTTCAATGCAGTGCAGGACTTGTAGCTTTCCCTTCTTCGTTGCCAGAAGGGACAAAGAGCCTGTATGCTTCTGGTACCTCCAGTAACAAAAATAATATTCCAAAGCTAACGGAATCGATGTTGTCAGGATTGAGTGAACTTTCACATCTGATACTTTCTCACTCAGAAATTCATTTTATCGAAGATGGCTCGCTTTCAAACACAAAACTACTTCATCTGGACCTATCACACAATTTACTGACAGATGTTTCAGAGAATGTATTTCGAGGACTTGATCATTTGTCATCTCTAGATCTGACAAATAATTTCGGTCTACAAATTCACCCGAATGCGTTCAGACATGTTCCTAAACTGAGAAACTTGTATATTGGTGAACTGAATTTGACTTCCCTAAACAATATCGGTCTACAACACATTCTGAAATTAGAAACATTAGATGTTCATGCAAACAATCTCAATAGGATAGATATAAGTGCCATCCTACACATTAAATCTCTTAGAAGTCTGGATATATCTGGAAATCGTGTCACGGGCATGCCTAACGGCACTCTATCAAAATTAAAAAAGCTGCATAATATTCAAGTTGAAAACAATCCTTGGGATTGCAACTGCGAAATTTATTGGATGAGAAATCTACCGAATAACGCCGGCAAAAAAGTCGTTTGCAAGACTCCAAAAAGTGTTGAAGGACTTATAGCACCTGAACTGAGTCTGTCAAATCTGACTTGCGTACCTGGTAGAGTAACAGGATTGCAAAACTGCAAAATATCCTATCAACAAGATTTTAATACCACATTGAAAACTAGATGCATTTTTGAAGGTAATCCTTATCCCGAAGTAACTTGGATCAGACCAGATGGAGCTAAAATAGAGTATTTCAATTACAAGTATCCAGGATATTCAGTCTCGGAAGACGGAATGTTAACAATTTCACAATTAGATAGAGTGGATAACGGAAAGTGGAAAACGGTGGTGAGTAATATACTGAGAGAATTTTCGATTCCAATTACAGTTACGGTCACTAATATTCTAGAAGAAAAAACAACACTACAGACAACAATGACAACAACTCCTCCAAAGACAACAATCATGATAACAACTCCTTTACAGACAACAACGAGTACAACAACTCCGTCATCGACTACAACCATGATCATGACAGAAAATCCTTTACAGACAACAACGCTTCAGACAACAGGGATGACAAGTCCAGGGACAACAACGATGAAAACAAGTCTTCTCAAGACAACAACAACACTAACAACACTTATGGTGAATATACCTCCTCAGACAACGCTAACTATGACAACAATTCCTCCCGAGCCAACAACAAAGATGACAACCACATCTCCGACGACGACAACGTCTCTTCAAACAGAGGCATCTTCAAGAACTACAGCATCTTTTCCAGTCAGAGGTATGATAGATTTTTTTCTATTCAAAAACCGTGATATTTACTATTTTTCTATTAATGACGAAACCTGCCATGCTGTATCCTTTTTGCTCTATGACTTCTCGCCTTTTTTACGTGTTTTTTTTTTGTTCTTTGTTTTTTTTTTTTGTTAGTTTGTTTTTAGTGCAATCTGTTGTTGTTTCGTGCAATCATGTGCAAATGTTAACGTCTTCAAATTTAAAAGCATCATCTAAGAACTGTTGATGTTTCGTGCAATCATGTGCAAATGTTAACGTCTTCAAATTTAAAAGCATCATCTAAGAACAGATAAAATTTGCAGAATTGACCAGACATGGGTTAACCTTCGTCAGTGATACCTAATCTAACCAATGTAATATGACCAAAAAGAATTATGTCCAAAATTGTACCGAAAGACGTACATGTAGCAGGTTTTGGTTTGATGTGATGCTACATTGTGTTCCGCAGCAGTCAATGAATCTTAAATTTCGAAATCCTTAAGGGTTTTCTTCATCTTTTGCTTGATTGGACCGTATTTAGGTCAGTCAATATGGGGAACCCGTCAATCACTATGATGTCCCACTCTCCAGAATGGTGGATGATATTCTGTCTTAGACCATTTGAACCATCCAACCACAGAATATACAGATCCTATCAAGAGTTTTACAACGAGATCACCATCGATGGAGTAAAAATTTAGCGAGTAAAGGACAATTCCTCCATCGGTGGAGTACTTTTAGGAGGGCTGACGAGGGGCGAAGCGGGCTCAACGCGAAGAGAATTTACCCCGAAAAACACCGAGTGTTTATGGGCGGGGCTAATTAACAGAGGCGGCGCTTACTCATACTTAATTTTAAGCCGAGGTAAACACCGAGTAATTGTAGGCGGGGTTAATATTCGCTAAACGGTGGCGTACAATCTTTTCGTACTTAGAGAGTAAAATTGCGATAAGCTAGTAAAACAATACGCTAGATAACATAAAATTACTGCATACAATTGTTTTCCTAAGAACTATCCTATAAATATATTTCTGTTGTATTGATTTAAAAAAATGACTTGTTTGGCATATTTATGACACATATATAAATATACTACACTTATGATAATGCAGTATTCATGATTATGTACGTAGAGATAGAGAAACCCAAACTGTTGAGAAAAAAAGCAGTCTTAGCATATATGTACATGTAGTATGAATTTCAAGGGCGGATTTAGGTGGTTCGGGAAAATCCCCTGGTTTTCTTATTTATTTATTTATTTATTTATTTATTTATTTATTTATTTATTTATTTATTTATTTATTTATTTATTTATTTATTTATCTATTCATTTATTCATTTATTTTGATAACAGATGATCATTCGAAAAAAATGCATACGTAATAGAAATTGCCAAATGTCCATAAGAATTCGTCGTTTTGAAAAAAAATATCAACATAATTTTCTAACATGTTCAAATAGCTATGTATGTGTTTATTCGTACAAAAAAAGAATCATGAATTTTTTGTAACGCTGTAGCGTGAAATTTGCCAGTCCGTAAGAAATGCCAGACTTCCGGTATTAAAAGACTGAGGGGATCAAAGCAACGGGCAAAGGATTTGTTTTTGCTAATTTTTTGTCCGTAAAAGTACACCTTTTTTTCTCAAGTTTAACACAATTTCACAATCATTAAATGAAAAATAATGTGCCATTTTAAACTTGTGAAACAAAAAGGTACGGGGACTGAATTTCACACGTTTTTTTTTTTTTTTTTTCAAATAAATGTTATTTCTTCAACACAGTTTTTGTGTCGCCTGCAAAGCATAGCGACACTCAGGAATCACTTTGTCCGTTGTCCGTCTCCCCCTACAAGAGGGGACAACCCCTCTTGTAGGCACTCCGTGGCTCAAATCGGCCCTTTTGCCGATAGATCTGCCTCCCCCTTTCCCAATCTGGATTTCCCGTGATGTACAAAAATAAATATAAAGCAATGAAGCAGCAAACGTAGGAAACTAATAATAATAAAGACAATGAGGAGAGAAAAAAAGTAATACATAACTGTCTATTTATGTATTTGTAGCTACAAATTTACATAAAGTTGTGGATGTGTTAAATGTCTTTCGGTGTATCTGAAGTTTCTCAGAAGTTAATCTTTTTTATCTTGGCAGTCCTTTTTTGAATGTGTTTATATATGAAGATAAAAGTACTGTTACGCACACCTTTGCAGTACCTAGTCAACAGTTGTATATCATCCAGAAGTTACCTTTGTAGGTCAAAAGACATCTTAATTCTATACTCGATATAAAATAAAAGAAATTTCTGCACCGTTTTGTTCTACCACGGGGAGATGTTTGTTTACCATAAGGGCATAATAGATTTCAACGATAGCGCCGTGCGGTCAAGCATGAAGTTGATCTGTCACTTTTGACAGGTGAGGGGGTAATTGAAATATCTTTATAAGTTGAATTAGGTTAAAATATGAATGAATCTTGAAGTTCGTCTTCAATACACAACGAATGAATGTCGGACATGTACATGTATTTGTAAGTTAAATCCTAGGTAAAAAAAAACAGCGACAAGTACGTCTAGATAGTTTTTCATACAATAGCTATCAAACTTTCCTCCTCTTTTATCTTGCCGGTATTACAGTTGGACCATGTTAATTTTTACGACCATTTTTTAGGGGAGGAGGGGGTCGGTTTTTATCCATTTCAAATTCCGTTGAAATAATCATTAAGATTGTTTTTTTGAGAAGCAATAATAGAAAAACCCTACAGAGAGCGTTACTTTCTGGCGCTACTCAATTGGCAATTTAAATCAATTTAAGAAATGTGTGAAGTTATTATGTACATAATTGTGAAGTGACACTCACCAAATTATACACATATTAAACGTCTTCAAATTCAATAGTATAATTCAAGAACAGATGAATTTGCAGCATCCTGCTGGTCTTTCGGTACGCTTTTTCGACAAAGTAACTTTCATACTTTTTTGGCATATTACATTGTTTAGATTTGAGGATCACTGACGAGGATTAAGTAACCGAAACGTGCATGTCTGATCCATGCTGCCAATGTATCTGTTCTTAAATGATGCTATTCAATTTGAAGACGCTTGACGTTTACCAGACATTTACGTTTCGGGTACTGAACATAGATGATGAGGCAGATGATACTTACAATTAATAGCTTCATAGCTTATCAGAAAACCAGAAGAAGTATAAATGAAATAGGGAATCAACAACAATTTAAGGCCGCAGTGGCCAAAGCAAAACATCACAACATAAGAGTAGACAAACAGAAAAAGAAACGCAAATAGGACAAGGTACACGACATCAAAGAGGAGAGGATTCCATCAAAACTCGGCTCCAGCACCCGCATCAAAACATCAAAACACCCCATGTTAAAATACAGATTAGACATATACAGCAAAATATTTGCCTTTATCATTTATAAACACATTTGAAATCCGCTTGAGAGTGTGCACTCGTATATCAGAAATGAATTTGATTTAAGTTTCATTGTCAATTTTTTTTTAAAGTACCCATCGCATACAGGAACTATGCATACATCAAGTATCTAATCCGAAGGAAGACACACTAATTCCTGCGTGAAAATCCAGGATTACTCTGACAAAACAGGTCAAGTGCTTATTGCTTACATTACACGATCTGAACATAAACATGATTATTTATCCGTTGATGAATAATAGAATAGGAATCTTAGTCAAGAGGCACTGACTTGACCGTAAAAATACTGAAATTTCATAATAAAAAGAAACGTTTCTTTTTATTCTATCTATGAATATCTGTACAATAAATATATATTATCATATATCAAAGTTTATATCTAATATTTTTTGTTCCCTCAACCAGAAGCGTGTTATGAAAAGAAAATCTATTACATGTCTATCGCGACTTTAGCCGATGATGAGGGAATTACGCATTCAAGTAAGCACCGCCTTCAATCCATTAAAATCCGCCCATAAAAGCCCCATGGTGTATATTGAAGGAAACTCGTAGCAGAGATCGCCTTGTCCATGGAGTAAACAAATGAGCAAGGGGGAAGATAGCAAAATTATTCCGAGGAATGATGGAGTAAGCTTACTCCATCAACGCGATCTCGTTGTAAATCCTTTGGTACGTACTGTACTTGTATATCCCGAAATGAAAGTAACCGGACGTGACAATTCTATGGAATTGTATGTGTTACATGCAAGCAGGAGATGCCGACACCTGGCACCTGGTACTTATTCCTAATTGGGAGTTCGCTTCTTTTTATTTGACGGAGGTTTTTGTTTGTTTGCTTTGATTCCTGTTTTATCCTAATTTCGTATGAGTTTGGTTTGTGATTTCCTGAATTATCAATTTTGTACTGTGTATTGGCATACGGTCATTGTCCATATTTGTCATTGATACTACAGGGAGTGCCTACATTTTCAATTTTGATCTCCTTTAGCATAATAATCGACATCATCGACGTGTTCTCATGTTCCTGTTGTTCCTGTTGTCAATACTGGCTTTTTATGAACAATAGGGTTAATTTATTATGCACCATTTCGTAATTCTGTATCTGAAAGGTAAAAAAGGTAAAGGTAGGGGCCGGTTTATACATGAAGTCTCGTTCGCCTAAGCCTCACGCGACGTTACCTCCCTGGCTTTACAATACAGTTCATTCTCAAATCCCTTGGGAGTATACAAGTAGAGCTGCCGTACAGGTGCTAATGTTTTCATTCACATTGCCAACTCGTCTCATGTACAAGGTACCCGATTTAGTACTGGGCAGAGAGAGTGAAATGTAGTGTAAAAAAACTTGCCCACGGTTGCAATGGTTTTGCAATGTCCTGCGACGGTGAGATTCGAACCCACGACCTATGGGTTCGTAGTCCATCGCGCTAACCACTACGCCTCCAGCACTACATAACCTATATATTGCTTCAACCGCCTTAATTTAAGTTTACATAGCTTTTATTCCTGTTGTCATTATAGGCTTATGTGAACAACAAATGTTTGTTTATTTATTATGCACTATTTCTTGGTTGTATATGTTTTAACGTTTGCTTCTATCGTCTGTATACACACTTTTTCCATTTAATATAAATCTGTATACTTACAGTAAGAAACAGTTTATCCGATGATAAAGAGGATTCATCAACGACAAAGAAGCAAAGTGTATCAACGGAAGAGCAAAGGGGAAATCTAAAAGATTATGACGCAATGCAAGTTATCAATTACGTCCTTGCCATTCTTGGTGGAATAATCATATTGACAATAATATTTGTAGTATCGGGCATTTGTTTTTGTATTAAGGTGTACAGAAATCAACAAATAAAAGAAATATTTGAGTTGAAGAGCAGATCTGGGAGCAGTTGTAATGTTTACGAAATTCCAGATAATACTTCCACATCGGAGATTTACTTAAATGAAGTGCTATGAACACGTGTTGACTATTTAAAATTATTTGACATGATTATATATATGTATATTCTTCAAAATCATGATTTTTGAGCAAGGCCATATTGTATCTTTTTAAATTGGCACTGACAGAACAAATGAAATGATCTGTAATAATACTATACAGAGAAATCCCAGGAAGCCTCGTCGAGTACTACAAATCTTTGATACTTGGGTGATATTTCCCTGTCGGTGAACAAAGGGGGTGGCAGATTCTATTTTCCCACATTAGACTGATAACTCTTCGATATTATTTTGGGAGAGATAAAACGATAATGCCTCGTACCCTGAATTCATAGCTATCGCTTCCATTTCGACGTTCCAAAAGAATAAACAGCTGATTAGAACAGTCACTCTCGTATTCCTGTCCATTACTCATCACAACTTTGGTTTAGAATTCCACATGTCTTCCTCGCGTTGTTGTTAGATTGTATAAATCATGATCATGCTGATTTGAGGTAAGATAATATATTAACCAACAGTAATACGCAGGATCGCAACTACAGCGCCTGAAGCATGTCCATTCTGATTTGCATTATAGTCACCTAACTAATTCATCGTTTAGAACTTGGGCACCTTTTCTGCCCAACTAAAATGCTGACGTCGAGACAATGGAGAACAATCAGAAAGTGTGCGAAAACATCCGTATAAATTTCGTTAGTTGTTTTTTAGATCTTCCGTATTGATTTCTACGTCATTCATGTACATGATTGCTTCATCTGTGAAATAGAATTTAAAGAAAATCATAACTTTAAACGCTTTTAGACATTGGAAGCAGAAACATAATCATCAGATAAGATCAGGGACACGTAAAGCCAGCCTTTATAAAACTCGTCGTGTTACAAGCAAGCCTAAACACTCGATTAGATTCCCTTGCTCTTGACAATATCTCAAAGCAGCCTTCTGAAAATGTGCCACAGGAAAAAGAAGGAGGGGATCAAGACAAGTTGTAGTACCCACATCAAAATATCGAAACACCCCTATGCAAAAACACGAAGTAGACAAACACAAAAAGAGAAAGACGCTAAAGGGTCCTAGAACACCAGAGCTCATGTCAATGTTCGTATACATTTCTTTCTGGTACTCACACCAGATCTGGACAGTTTTATTAATTACATTTTTGTTTCGTACTTGTTGACACCAATTGAATTGTATCTCGACAGTATATTATGAGGAAAATGAAAAGGATGATACAATTGAGAATAATGTAACCATAAGTACACCATCATGACGGAGGGATTGCGAAATCTCAACCTGTGAGTCCAAAATTTTTCAAGTAGCCAAGTCATTGATAAGCAAAATTTTTAACGATGGTTTAGATTTAGCCATTCCTTCCTTATGATGGTGTTTGATTGTTTTCCCAACGTGGCAGACTAAGAAAAAACAGTTATATATTGTTTTACGTCCATAACGTCGCTTTGTCAGCGACAGTAATGACGTCAGAGGGTAAGAACAATGACGTCAGATCGATTTATCTCATCCAAGGATAACTTGAGAGTACTCAGTTTAAAATGGGAGAAATTCACAAGGACTTTTGAAATAAAAAAAGAAATCCTTCTGTCAGAGAGGGACACACTGATTGATTGAGAATCCGAAACATACATTTCTGGTTCACTCTATCTAGCAATTTGTGTAAAAGAAAGCTACGCTATAGCAGCAGCATTGGAACATACAATTAATGTTGGCACGTATTACGAAATGAGCGTTAAACAAATGATAGAATCTCCAACAGTACTCACGAGAAAACATCGAATAAACATTAAAAAAGTTACCATCAGTTACTCAGTCACAATGTCGAGAAGGCAAGGCAAAATCATTAGAATTTCCATAGGAACGGTTGTGAACCTCGAAATTTGAACCATCCAACCAAAGATTGTACTCTACATCTTCCAAAATGGAAGTAACCGGATGTGACAGTTCTACCGAATTGAAGCGACGGGTGTTGCATGCAAGCAGGAGATGCTTACTCTTCCTGGGCACCTGGTCTCACTCCCATATCGGGAGTTCGCTTCTTTTCACATGGTGGAGGTTTTTGTTTGTTTGCTTTGGTTCCTGTTTTGTCCTGATTTTGTATGCCTTCGGTTTCTGATTTTTGAATTGTCGATTTTGTGCTGTATACATGGATATGGTCATTATCCATATTTGTCATGAATAACATCCCTAAGTGAGACCAGGTGCCCGGGGAGAGTCAGCGTCTCCTGATTGCATGCAACACCCATCGCAACAGCTCCATGGAAACTTGTCAAATTCGGTGATTGTCTCGATGTACATATTGATCTACATATTGATGTACATATTGATGCACATCAAAGGAAACAATTCTTTGTGTAAACACAGAGTAGACAAGTAAAAAACACAGATAAAAATAATCAAATACAACATAAAAACACTAAACACAAAAGACTACACATAAACCATCGAGACCAATGTAAAATCAAAGCCGACTTAATGAGGATGTCCTTCTGCAACGTAAGTGAGAATCATAGTATCTGTGCATAACCCTCCCAGTTGTAGTCCTCAAGATCAGTGTACAATCCTTCACATGGCGGTATACTTGTCCAAAAGAAAGGAGGGGATCTCCAGCAACACTTAGTTTCAGCACCCACAGCAAAACCCCAAAAACAACCAATGCAAAAATGCAGAGCAGGCATGCACAGAAAGAGACGCAAAAGGGACAAGGATCAGCAAATCATATTATACACACATAAAACACAAATGACTACACAACGTGACCAATGGGCGATCGGTGCCAACTTATGACGGCCATCTGCCACGCCAGTATTACGTGCGCACAACCTAGATAGTTGAGTCACCCAGATAGCAATATTATACAAAGAAAAAAAAACACTGTTCCACAACATCCAAATCATACAGTATGTACATCGATCAGTACATTTGACGAAATACTTTTACCTTTTAGATCTCAAGCTAGAAACATAGTAAGTAATAATTCTAATATCATTCTACGTCAATAAATTTTAATAAAAAGAAAATAATTCACTAACATTGATATATAAAAAGAACAACAAAAAGACGGGTGTTATGTTATCACAGAATATCGACACTAATATGCAAATATTGGTGGAATTTGGATATGAGTAAAGTATCAAAGAATCAACAAAACTTGATGTCATCAGAAAGTATGTGCCAACGGTCTAATGTATGAACTTTTTTTCAACAGAAAATATGAATGAAAATCGAGTTAACATTTTGCTCTTAAAGGATGCTATTGAATTTGAAGACGTTTAACATTTGTACCACTTGCCGCTGGTGGACCAGGTATCCTCGATAGCACATGCAGCCAAGTTCGATCTACTTTGGTTGATCATTTCTTCAACGCATTCGAAAATTTCTGTTACCAAAATTTCTTGAAATTTCTAAGACGTGGGTCCTGTGCATAGCATATCATTACATTGTTTAGATTGAGGATCACTGACAAGGGTTAAGTACCCGAAACGTGCATGTCTGGTCCATGCTGCAAATTTATCTGCTCTTAAATGCTGCTATTGATTTTGAAGACGTTTAACCTTTGATCAATTATGATGAAATATCATCCTAAGATCATGTACGTTGATACATGTATTTAATGATTGATGTACATGTACATACATAGCCAAACAAAATACAGATATATTGTCATAGCGTATGACACTCATCCTAATATTAACAAAGGAATACAACTTAGAAACTAGAGGACAGTAAATTCTTCGTTGATATTCGTTCAAGGGACATAATTAAATTTTATGATGAGATAAAGAAGATTCTGATGTCAATCTCAACAGCACTTACAATAGAGCACCATATTGAGCATCGACGGATCCCTAGCACGCTAGAGGTGAGATCAGGTGCCCAGGAGAAGGAAGCATCCCATTTTTGGCTAGCCGCATCCGCCGTCGATGTTCAAATTATGCAAGAAAGTCCGTATTATACTTTACTATAACGAAGTAAGTATGACGATATTCTTTTTGCAGACCTCTTTCATTTTATTTCCTTCCGAAATCTAGAATGGAATCTAGATGTATAAAATGTTTCATCGAAGGAAACCTTGTTCACATGAAATTGCATAATATCATTTTGATGCAGTGTATAATGGTTTCTACTGTAACAAAATGTTACTTTAATCACCATGATGTGACAAAAAATTGAATTTCGCAGTGCATGGTGTGTTGGAATTGACTTCCTTTGCTTCAACAACGAGTTCTGTCCCTCCAAAGGTCATTTTAACCTCTATTTCTTTTTCCAATGCAGAAGTATCAGGAGTTTCACCTAATTTGATCTCCAGCTGTCCCAAGCGTTCGCAATCGGCATCCGTTGTATATCTGGGATTCTCTTGTGTTGAAACGTAAATGGGAACGACAACCTCTGTTGAGTCCCTGTCCAGTGGTCTATAATACTGAGGCTCCAAAGGGTCACCGATGGGAACGGATGTATTTAATGCCACGTGTTTACTAAAAGTATCCTTGCATTTCAATCGTCCATATTTCTTGAACTGTTTCTCAGGAGCATCGCCATCTTCAAAATCCCTGCTTGACTGAACTCCGTACGAGAACTTGGTCATTCTTGACACGATGACTTTTGGGTTATGGCCAAAGAGTACCGCCCCTTTAACCACAGCCAATCCTGGGTCGGGTGGAATAATGACTCGCTTGTTCGAAAATGTCTGTTTTATTGTATTTTGAAGCATTTTGCATTCCGAATATCCTCCGACCATTATTAACGTATCCACACCTCTGCACTGAGGCAGTTTCAAGAGGCCCTGAACATGCTCCACAATGCTATCGAAAGAGAGTTTGAAGAATTCGGAAAATACAGTGTGCTCCACTCTTAACTTGTCACCGGTCCAGCTTACTTTGCTAGCGTGTTTCATCTGCTGTATGGTCTCCTTCAAGCTTTCACCTTCATACACTTCCTCGAAAATGTCACTCAGGGACACAGGAACCCTAAATGTCGTCTTGTCATGGATATTCCTTCCGAATGATCTCTTCTTTATTTCAAATTCTCTACCAAGGTCTAGATCATCAGCAGGATTGGCCATTTTAAACTGTTGTATCACTTCACTACCCACTATCTTTATTATGAATTGTTTGAAGGCTGAATCAACATGGATGCCTCCCCATGCCCCACCACTTGCACTATGGAGTTCTTTAAGGTTGTTCCCTTCGATGACCTCCTGCACAGAAATATCTACTGTTCCGCCTAGCAAATTAGATATAAGTTCCATTAAGTGTATTGGAAAATTATTTAAAGTAAGGCATGTAGAATCAAAAAAGGTACAATAGCAGAAGAAAAAGAATACTGTAAAGATTTAACGTGGTTAGTTTTGTTGGTGAAAAAATTCGCGATTATAACATCAAGACGTTACGCTTGGGGGAAATATTCGCGATAAAAAAAGCTCTCTGTCCTAATGTAAGGATGCAGTAGGGTTATTTTCGCGTAGAGAATCTCGAAATACGCTAAAATTATTCCCACGCGAAAATTTCCACATTTACGGTATCTTATGATGTCAGGGTTGTTATGATGTCAATGAATGAATATGAATATGTCATGATCAGATGACCATGATTATGGTCGAATAGTTTCATCCATAGAAATTAAGTTAGTTTTGCTTGCATTGATGGTACGCTAAAAGTAACAAGTGTTCAGGACGTGGCTACTTGCATTTTGTAAGAATATAATATCCATTCTAACAGGGTTGACTGTCTCGTTTTGTAAGCTTTTTTTTTTTTGTGATTTTCAGAAAAGTGACTAAGTTATAGGTTATACCCACATGTTGATGTTCAAGGTAATTCAACATACATGTAATTCCACGTAGTTCTTTAATGCTCTTCAGACACAGATTCAAATGTCGTGAAGCACTTTTAAAGGAATATTCTTGGATTTGAAATTTTAGTTGAAAGGCCTATGTAATTCCACTTAGTATTGATAATATGATTGAAAGAACTTACCGCCTAAATCAAGAATCATGTATCGCATGCCCGGCCGGAAGACAGCCAATCTTGATGAGTTTTCACCTTCCTCGAGTTTCTCTACAGCTAGAGTTCTACAGTACAGAGCCGCTGCTTCAGGTTCTAGGGCCAAACTGAGGTTATTCATAAGAATGCCTGCCTAATAAATGAACAAATGTCAAAAAACTCTTCGAAAACGTACTTGTTGTGATTCAATGGAAGCAGGAGATCTTTAAATACATTATAAAATGTCAGCAGGAATAAGGTCATCCAACAAGTGAAGAAATATGGATCATTCTGCAAATCAAAATTTCGGGATAGCAAGCTATGGTCACTTTCGCTTCTCACCAGTTATATACTAGTAACTCTCTTTACTTTTGATACAAAAAGTGAAATTAATTTACCTCTTCGGCAGCCTCTCTCATGAACTGCTTTGCACTATCATTCCATATTGCAGGAACAGTTAGCACCCAGTGTATTTCCTCGTTCTTCAGTATGTTCTCGCCCTTTTCAGTTTCTAACTGCTCGAGAAGATGCGTCTTCAGGAAGCGTATTCCATGAGCAAACACTGTCCTCGCTGGCAGCTTCTTATCACCTGTTTCATCTTCAATTTCGATGAGGCGAGTTAACGCCTGAAGGCAAAATGTGGAATAGGTGACACAAAAGTATTCTAAATATTAATGATATAAAGAACATCCTGACGACAATCTTTAAAGCAACATTGAAAGCATTCCCTAGCACACAAAAACTTATCGCTTCTTCCCTGTAATAAAATTTGCACCGAGCTATGAGTACAGATTTATATATGCACTAAAAGAGGATTTATAGTATCACAAAAAAACCTGGACCCAATAGGTATAATAGTCAAATACATGTAGTTTATGACACTGTACTGTAAGAACAATTATCAATACTGAAAAGTAGGGGTTATTGTCTTGCATCGCATTAACCTCACGCTTCTTCAACAATTACCTCCCTGGCGAGACGTGTACAAGTCAGTGCATTCTCAATTACCTAAGGAGTACATAAGATGAGCTGACGTTTGGGTGTCAGTGCTTTTATTCACATTACCAGCTCGTCTCATTAAAATTTTGCCAGGTACCCGATTTACTCCCGGGTGGAGAAGGGAACAACATAGTGTAAAGTAACTTGCCCAAGGTTACAGTCGTTTTGTAATGAAAGCGACGATGAGATTCGAACACATGACCCATTGGTTCGTATTCCACCTCACTAGCCACTACCTCAATAGCACTACTATATCTTCTACTGTAAATATTGAGGGAAATAAAGATTGAATACCTTCTTCCCGTGAAGCATCATCTTAAATCGCCGGAAGAAATACCAGTCCTGGTGAGTTTCATCGTTCGCCAATTCCGTGTACTTGTCTTCAGCGGCATACCCGAAAGAATCAAACGACTGGTCGGGCTTGAGAAGTAAGCAGGTCGGCGTCTTGTGGGACAGCAGGCTCTTATGACCGGATACCCAGGCTGTGTTTGATGAAATCTTGCTGGGGTCTTTTTCATATTCTGATTTCGAGGAAAAGGCATATCCTGAGTAGGTTGTACCGAAGTCGATGGCAGCGACTAACAGTCTGTTGTTCTCTAATGTTTGGTGCTTTTTAGACATATTGTCGTCTGCGGAGGCAATTTAAATGATGTTTTAAGTGGATTTTCGTTTATAATGCAAGCATATGTTTAATTGACATTTACTGTATTTATTATTGACATGAACAGACCAGGTTTTTTTGTAGGGTGGGGGTTTTCAGCATGTGGTTCTGTTATTATTATACGCAATTATTATATGCAATAACGGGAAAAATCAACATTTTGTCAAATTCCAGGGGATGCCATGATACATCCATGCCCATCTAGATCCGCCCTTGATAGAAGCAAAATCCTTAGAATAAAAATAAGCTTTTTCGATTTTTATGACTGCTCAAAAAAGTTTAGAAACATAGTGGTGTCTCTCTATATCTTGTCAAATCCAACCATTTTGAATAGAATACAACTTTCAGATAATCAATTGATTTAGAATTCTAATAATCTGACCTGGTAGGTAAAAGATATCCCTATCGAAATCTATCATTTGTTAAAGGTGTACCCCCCAGGAAACTACCGAGAATTTGCACAAAAAAAGTGATAATTTTCCCTTTCTTATTGACATATACTGACCAAAATTGCACTCAAACACCATCATCACGAAGAAGAAGTGCACCTTAATTATGTCTCAAAAGAATTGGACAAAAAGACTTGCTTTGAAACGGAGGGCTTGATTCCGAAAATTTGTAAAAATTACTGAAATTTCAAAAACTGCCACATTTTTCAAAATTCCAGCTGGAAGGTCAATTACATTTTAAATTGACCCCATATCTGTATTCAGTATGTCTTTAATTTGTACGGTGAGAAGTGAGATGCTATATTTGTATGGTATAAGTACCTGTTGGCCGAATGCAAGCGAGAAATGGTAGTGTGATTCTATACTATTTTTATCTCAGTACAATGTATATGTTAGCAATTGATCCTGTAAAGTGCTCGTACGTAGACATAGAATAATATGTTATTGGTATGTATTACATGGTATTGTAATACTCTTGATTATAAAAATAAAATGCTCAATAGTGACCAGAGATTAATCTACCTCTGCGTCCTGCGTCTCTGACGCATAAAAATCACCCAGGACCCATTGATTCCGATCGCTGCGCCACCGTCCCATCGAACGCATTATTCACTTTCGTATAATGCGTACGTTTTAGTTCAAAGTTTACAAACTACATAAAGCTTTCGAAGTCGAGATAGTGTATTAGCTGTAAATGTCCCGTGTTTATATTTTTACCACTCTTTTAAACCTTACGATTGGTTGATCATGGTATTGTACGAGAAATCATTGCGGAAACATTTTTTCGGTGTTATTTTAAAGTTATATGCAGTCCCGATGCGAGTCTAACTTCTTATCATTTGGATTCAAATGTACTCTGTATACAATATAGTTATGAAAAATTCTTCCATGATCATGACGATAAACCTTGCAGGACATTATGAATCAATCAATTGAAATCGTTTTATTTAAGAAATAAAAAATGACAAGCCGGGCTCTATTGTCTCATAATGTTCGAGCGTCCTCAGCCAATTACATTTATTACCGAGCCGCGTTAGCGGCGAGGTGATAAATGTGATTGGCTGAGGACGCGAGGGCATTATGAGACAATAGAGCCCGGCTTGTCATTTTTATTTCTATTCTAATGATGACCAAACTTAGATCAATGAAACACAGACGACAAAATCGATTCTTGGTAAAAACCAGTTCCTGCCGGTTTATCTGTTTTCAGAAAATGGGTAGGCGTGGCTTAACGCTATGGGGCCTACATTGGAGAATAGAGCCCGGCTCGCGTCTGTTGTCTTAATAGGGAAAAAGAATCAAGTCATATTAGAATCTCACATAAGTACCGTCTTCGTATACCTTATATAACAGACTAAATAATCGCTTGCGTAAACAAAGCAAGTAAATAAACAATCAATTTTATTACATAATTCGGCAGATTGAAGTTTGGGAGATAGACGTTTAATCATTTCTAGTAATTTTTCCTTGAACATAATTAGTTTTCGTGGACATAAAATGCCGCGAACCAGGTCATCTCACTTGTATTTGCGAACTTGCATGTAGCTATGGGACGCCGCGAAAAAAAAGGCTGTTCACAGTACTTTGGGCGCATAAATTTTTGCTGGGACCCATTGTTATGGCTTGGGACCCATTGGCCAAATTTCATCGGGTCCACGGGACCCATTTAGATCAAATTGTAGATTAATCTCTGAATAGTTCATATTGTATATATAACGAAAGAGAAAGTTACAATTTCACATTCAGTACATACACCCCCTATTTGTCGATCGTACTTTGACATATTAACTAGCTTATACATGTGCAAAATATTAAATTTGATTTTATTTATACTTACATGTCCCATTTATGTTTTATTTGAACCCATTTTAAAGGTATACAATAACATACAAGTTCAATGCATCATTATCTTTAAAATTGGCATACCAACCAGAGTACCTTGGGGGCGCTTAAAGGGAAATTGATACCTTTGAACTGATTTTATTCTTTTGCACAGCAAGGATATAAAAGTACATAAAGTGGGACTAAGAGCAACGACTGTAATTGTTCAAAAATACCTAGGTACCATTATGTCTGCATTACTTTTGATCTTGTACTTTCGTTTTATTAATAAACTATTATGATATATGGGGAGAATTCTTTAATGTAAGTTAAGGGGTAGATTTGGGATTAAAGAGTACACATTTTTTCTATGCCGGTTAAAGGGACGAAGAATTGTCGCGTTTGCTTTGGGCCTTGAATCCATCATGATCAAGTTTAAACCTTTACAGATGAAATTAACCTGAGCTTCCTCGGTTATAATAAGTGCTAAGGGACGACAACTTGATTTGATAAAGGAGGAGGTGGCTCTTTTTTCTGATCAGAGTATTTACGTATAGCTGGTTGGCTTTCAACTCAAGTTCAGAATTTTATTTTCAGCTCCTAATGATAACAATCCTGACTAGCAGAAAAAAAACCACACAAACACTAATGCCCTTTTCACACCTACACGTTCTGGCATGACGTCCACCAAAATTGCACGAAAACGTGGCGTGAACGAAGTCCGGTCGCGGGGAAAACGTTAAGTAGGAGTACGGACTGCTTAAACTTTTACATATAATCATATGGATATCGTCTCGGTTCGAGGGCTCGAAGAAGTCAAAACAGGCCTCGTCCAAACAATTTATCCCTTAAACTTGTAATGATCGTAGCACGAACGCAGTAAGGACTTCAAGAACATAGAATAATAAACGCTGTACAATCGCAACGCAGACGTCTTCGTCGTAGTGTGAACTTGCGGCCGATCGTAGTGCGAACTTGACTAAACGTATTAATAGCTATTCTCTGTAAGCATTTGTACTTTTACGAAGGACGCACGGCACGGCATGTCTCAGATTTTGATAAAATTTATACATAAAGTTGGGTCTGACCAAAAAGTAAAAAAAAATGATAAAAATTTTCTTAATATCACATCCGGCTGCAATGGAAACGGACTTTGAATATTAAAAAAAATGCATTTTTGGGCGTTCTTGAAGTCGCATACATCATTTATGCAGCATAATCTAAAACAAACACTGATGATTTATCAGTACCCTATCATTGCTTTTTCAAGTTAAGTAATATTTATGTTGGGTTTATGGTCTTATCTATATGTTTCCATTGCAACAACACAGATACCCTATCAAAATAGTGTTTTGGCATTTTGTCTGAATTCAATGATAAATTACTTACATTTTTCAGTCGTTTATGCAAATTATACATAAACATTCACAATGGAACAAAGTATGTGTACGTTGCTATGGTAACATGAACTCAAATCACAAAAATGAAAGCAATTTTAGTCAACATTTAGAGTATTTGTTTTATTAGATCATTGAATTTTCATTCAAAGTAATGACAATTAATCAATGTATTCAAGTAGATCTTTCAAAACATGAAAGAATTTGTATTAAATATGCAGGAAATAGCCCGTTGCTATGGGAACGATTGTGTAAAATTGTACATAGGCCCAATTTGAGTCCTTGGATACGGGCATCCAAAGATAAGTATAAATCTGAAAAAAATTTTGACCAAAAATAAAATTCAGACTTTGCTTAATCATATATGTAAAAAAAGTTGTGTAAGCCCGTTTTGTTATGTGGGGAAAAGGCTTCGAAAAACAGCAAAAAATGCGTATTTTTAGATTGTATGGTCGAATTGCCATAGCAACCATTAATTATTTGAAAGTTTGTTCTTGTATTTTGATAGAGGCTTACTTGATCTTTATCAATATTGAATTTGAACTTTCTGGGATTAAAAATGACTGTTTTATAAAGATTATAAAGCTTTTTAGGGGGCAAAGTTTTGTCTTAGATTCATTTATTTGACTTCAGCTGAATTCCAATAACTATCTTTTAAGGTACTTGAAGTTTTGTGCATAAAATCTATTTCCATATTATTTATCTGACAGGTATTTTAATATGGAAATGAATTCAAAATCTAGTCTGACTTCAGTACATGCTTCGTGCAGTGCCCACATGTATATGGTGACAATTCAAAAACATAACACGGAGAACAGACGATGGACAAAGCGCTATGAAACTGACAGATTTAGTGCCTTTTACTCAAAATGAGCTATACTTAGGCACATTTATTTTTTCACATCATATTTTATATACATACGAAGAAGTATCTTCCATTTCTTTTTATTTGGAATGATCAAATTCCATCTTAACATATCAAGGGATTTAAGAAAGATCTGAACTTGGTTCGAGATTCCCGACACAACCTAAAATCTGGACCAAGCCTAATTATTTCAAAATCCATGCAGGGAATAAATTTTCAACATCCTTGTTGAAGATATGGCAAGTGTTCCAGGTTTATTACACTCATCCCCCTGTTGAAGTGAAACGTTTGGTCAAGATCGACAAGTTTTGTTAACTTTTTTCACTTGACCTTTCAGATGTAACCTATTTTTAAGGTCATGGCACAAGTGTGTGCAATATTATTCTGGTACATGTACTTGTATAGACATAACTAGCTTCGGTATGACACTAAAAAGTTTTTTTTTTCATTTACTTTGACATTGACCTTGTATGAATTTTATGGTAAATTTAACTTTTGCTCAAAGTTTTAGCCTAGACAAGATTTCGGGTTTTTTTCACTCTCCTTGTGGTTTCCATGAAGTCTTGTTGGGGATTCACTTCTTCTTTTCATTTCAGACTTGATATGACTTAGATTGTCCACATGGTTCACTTGGGAAATCATAAATTCAAGTATTTTGCCATAATTTATAATTTTGATAAGTTTATACATGTAATAGCTAGTTGAGTAGATTTTGTTTAGTTGTAACTTTTGATACATGTATATGAGTTGTTTGTTTATGGATATAAGCATTTAAATTACACAAAATAATATAAATTCAACATGGGCCTTGACAATATTCTGCAATGAGTCTGTATGGAAAACTTTATAATACTGTTGAACAAATTACTTTAAAGTTCATCTTTTTCATAATTTGGAAAAAAAATGTTTCGTTCCGTATAAATTGATGCCCTGTTCACACGAATGCACATTAAATTTAATTCACATTATATTGTTTTTCTCAAAATTATTTATCTCTTCGTGGGTTAAGCTAATGCATGCATAGCATCACGTCATTATGAGATAAGATGACGTCATAATACAATGTTACTCTACGTCAGTCAATAAGAGACGTAGTACAGTGTCCATTGTGAATGAAATCAAGTATCTTTACCTCTTATTCTACGTTTCAAGGTCCAAGGGTGATCAAAAGTGCCCAGTTAAGATGTAAACGTATTGAAGAATTCTTGCAAATCATATATGCATGCGCCACATTTAATGCGAATTAGATTCGCTTTGCGTTCACACGACAAAATCTAATGCGCATTAAATCTAATGCGAATTAAACTAATGCGCATTAGATTCTCCGTGTGAACGCAGCTAAAATCTAATGCGCATTAAATTTGATTTAATGCGCATTAAACCCGTCGTGTAAACAGGGGGCATATACGCACAATGCCACATGATGCCACATAAAACATTGTACATGTATGTCATTATGATTGACTAAATAAGGTTTATTGCTTCAGGATCCAAAACAGTTACTTAAGCCAAATAAAATTAATTAATTGTTTCTCATGCACTTTTTTTTCAAGTTATGATGAGGCACTGGGAGGTTTTTTTTTTTTAAATTGGATTCAACACATGAACGAAATAAACCGAAGAAACAACATGAATAATAATCATGAGGCACGGCATCCTTCATGATATCCACCGTTGGTTGACCAAGGGAGGATTTGAGTGGCGCTGTCCATGATTTGCACCGAGATGACATTCATGTTACACTTGTTCTTTACGCTTTAATGTCCTGGTCAGTTGAACGCTTTATGCAAATGCAAAACTTGGAAAAAAAAAAAGAACCGAAAATTCTGGAAAAGTGCTAAAAAATTCTGGAAGCAGAATTACGTGGTGTGGCAATGTCTGAGAAACTAATAATTCTTTTTTTTGGCCTTACATGTATGATGTTCATTTTAAATTAGGCAAGTTATGTTCATATGATTCCCAAAGCAAACTAAATGCAGAACATAAGACAAGAAATGAAAAGAAATTGAAAACTTTTGATTGTATACAGAATAGTTCTTTATTTTGCTATTCTTATACATCTGTAAAATCGAATGCACAGCACTACTGCTAAATATAGAAATGTGATGTAGACTTCATATTTTATATACAATGTAATATATGCCTTTGGTATCATAACAAAGTCTTAAAATAATAACTACCTAGTAAATAATTATAATTAAACTGCTCAATCAAATGTTAATGTTTAGGTATTTATTTTCCTCCTTTTCAATGTAACATGTGCTAACTTACTTATTGTTTTACCTGTGAACAGGAACACAATTTGAAATTGAATGTTTTATATTTCATTTTCTGGAAAATTTTCAAAATTTTATGCAGAAAAATACAAACTTTCTATCTTTTACTATTCATTTTGCATATCTGATCGCTTTATCCTTTCCGATTATTTTCCGATCATTGATTCCTTAAAGTCTTCCGCTGTACAACACTAGTTAATAAATAAAGCCTACGCTCACGCAGCAAGATACGCCCGTTGAGATTTTTTTCACAACACCAAAATATCTAAGTCCCATAACTCTATAAGGACAAATCGGATGAGCCTTAAAATCGAAAGGCGGCTTCCTCTCCACAGTCCAATCATAATGTATGAATTTCGTGAAAATCCGTTGACGCATAATCAAGTTATTGCGTTCCATAGGCGGAGGGACAGACGGACGGACAGAAGGACGGACTTCGCCATACCATAATACGACCCGTCAAATGACGGGCGTATAAAAACTAAATAAATGCAATTTTCGTGTTACATGATTGTACAATGTCACGAAGAAAACATTTAGCTGTATATCGGCTCTAACATTACACTACGTACAAAAGTGGATGTTGTGCATGGTCTTTTCAGTAAATGAATTCACACACATGAGTGTACTAAATATTAGTAACAACAGTGGCGGATCCAGCGCCCCCTTTGCCGGGGTCAAGGGGCAAATTTTTGCCAATTTTTACTGAAAATGGGCCAAAATATAGGGTTGTTTGGAAAATTTTGGGTCAGTGCCATGGGGGCAGACGCCCCTTCCGCACCCCCTGAATCCGCCACTGAACAAATATTAGGCTATAATGTATACATGTACATGTACATCATATGTAATGTGTCGCAAGAAATTAACCATAGAGTGATAAAAGCATAATACATTTTGCTTATTTCTTTTCTTTCATTTTCTTTTGTAACTTGCTTCATCTGATGCATACATGTATATGACCTTGAACCTGATGATGTCTATACATGTTTATTTAACCTTGACCAGAAGACACATGACATTGTACTGTATTTCTATTTCAGAGCTGAAATTTAAAAGATATTTGCTTGAAAAAAGAAATTAAGCATGACACTGGATTTTGACCTTTGTACTTACATAGATCTAGAAATTATTTTCTTCTAATGTTACATATCACTATAAAGCACCTTCCAGGTTGAAAGACTTGATATACATATGTATAGAAAAATGTGATCCCTAAAAACATTCAAGTATACAACAATGCTATGAAAATAATACAGAGATAATAAAATTTCATTTTTCAAAAGTTTACATCATTGCGGTAAAACATATCCTTTCTTGACGACAGGTCCGCCATCGTATAAAAACAATGCCGGCCACACACACATTTCAGCTGTCGTGCCTTTTTTCTCATGGTATGTATACTGTTGCTGACTTATTTTTTCACCTTTCTTGATGAACTGTAACACCATGGGTGGGTCCTGAATCACCATGTACCAAGTGTACTCGATTAATTTGTCCGTATAGTCCGAAATTTTCTTCATGCTTTTTGCATCTCGTTTCAATTTTGGAACGTCAGCCTCTAGCCTTTGCTCTCTATATAACTAATTAAAAGATAAAACATTGAACGTTTATTTCAAATATTAAACTCTGATTATATATAGAGATAAATGCACTTGCTGTGTGTTGCATACCCGTAACAAAACACAAATTATGACATTTATTCTATATATATGCACCATAGTTGTCTGTTTCATTCTTGTTTTCTGAAACTGCTTTTTCTAGGTAAACGGGTGACATTAAAATTCATTTCATTGCGGGTTCAGTTTGCAAGTCAGAACAGCCGTCATGGCATGTTTCTTTAGATCTTATGCATTGTGACGTCACGAGTGTTAATACACAAATTGCAGCATGTTCCTTTCATTAGTAACATCTCAGGGAATTACATTGGTTGTGCATATATATACCAATAAACTACTGTAACTATAGGTGATTCAAAAGCAAAGTAAAAGAATTGCGACACCAGCTTAAATATTCACATGTTCGATATATTTACTGCAAAAAAAATGTACCATTTGTAAAAAATCATTAAAATTCATATTGGATAGAAATTCATTGAAATTGTTTAAAGAGTTACCTTAACTAAATGTTTTTTCTATATGAATAGCATTCAATAACAAATCTATCAAAGAAAGAACATTTTAACATGGAAGTTAATATAACCTTGGTGACCCCCTCCACTGAGCATGCTCCAGCTGCTTTCCTGTACTCCCGTGCGTATTTCTCTGTAATCGTTGACAAGGCATCGGCTCCTATGCTTTGCTTCCTTGATAAAGTTGTCTATGAAAAAGGCACAGAAATTACATACGAAGAACTGAGATTATATAGACTGTTGCTGTAACATATAATTTTTATTTCATTCCTGACTCCATGAAAAAAAAAATTTCAGTAAAAAAAGTTCATGATTTGTATAAAAGAAAAAATATCTCATTTTCTCAAGGCAGATTATAGCACAGTCATGATTTTATAAACTAAAATTGATATATCTATCCACCTGAGTTTGTTTCTGTTTTCACTTCAATAAAATACTTACTCATGGAAAGGATGTAAGTTTGAAAAAAATAATCAGAAATGTAGTTTTGAGTCTGTTCACAATACAGACGGAGTTATAATATTTCCCATTTAGAAGGTATCTGCCCAAAACCATTATGACGTCATGAAAATGGTATGATAATGTCAATTTTATAGCGCCATTTCTCCAGGTTTTTCGACAGTTTCCATAGAATTTGATAACCACACAATAACTCTATGTCAGACACTGTTCCAAACGGGAGAAAACTCTAACTTGTGTTCATTGATACTGTATTAGCAAAACTTGAATCAAAAGTATCTTGCACAATGAATATGTACATGTAAGTGTGTCAATTTATCAAGGCTTTATTTCTCACTCAAATACATGTATAATGGACACATACCTTTCCTGATACTTTTGCCATGGGAGTCCATATTGTTGCCTGTAATTGATCTTCCATCGTTTTCTGTTGCTGTGCTGCAATTTCTTGACAAAAAGCGTAACAACTCTATAAAAGAATCACATGATTATTACAATTTCTAACAGTCTAATCAGAAATATTATAACATTTGTTAACCAAAATGTAAATCAGACTTAATATTTGACCTTGACCTCAGAAATGAAAGTTCAAGGTGAAACATACATGTACATGGCCTTGGCGAAAATAACTTCATATTTTTGATAGAAAATCATAATCATATCAGTATACCTGAATCAATTGGATCAAAGTCTGCATTATATCTAAGTCATTTCTGCAGACACCTTTAAGGACATCATAGGCCTCTGACCACTCCTCGTCAAAAACTTGCCCAAACTTTTCCCCGATGTTTGTCGGTCGATTTCTATCACTGAGATCGGCAATGTTAGGATTTCCTTGAGTTAGCTGCTGGGTGGCAAACTTGCTAAGTCTGTAAAATAGCAAATTATGACCATGTAATGTTAAAAAAATGTTTCATGCCTGTATTTACTATTGAACAACTGAATTTTGTCTAACTGAAGATAAAATAATCCCATATACACTGGATTTTAAATCACTGGGCATGGAACTAGCGTTGTACATCGGAGGGCCTTTAGGAATCGATAATCGGAAAATAATCGGGGAGTGTAAAAGGATCGGTTATCGATTTCAATCAGAAAAACAATAATCCATGAAAAATTGAACATAAAAGACAGAAAAGTTTATTTTGCAGAATAAAATTCAAAAAGACTTTGCTGAAAACAAAATATAAAGCATTCAATTTCAAAGTGTCTGCCTGTTTAAGTAGCGGTTTATGTGACATGTGAAAAGAGGAAAATAAATTCCTCAACGCAAAACACCTTCCAGTTAGCGACAATCGATTGTAAGAAATCAATAATCGGAATCGAAAGAGTTTTAGAGATCGACAATCGATTGTCATCGACAAATGGTTCATCACTACATGGAATCATGATTTCTTCAGCACTATAGCATCCAGAATGACATGCAAAACTGACTTTATATTCTGTCAAAAAGGAAAAGGATAAATGGACATGCAGACAGAAAGACAGACAAAAATACACCACATTAGTGCATCACATGATAAATTCTCAGAATTTCATCGATTTAAAGCCAGGCAAGCTTGGAGAGTGACCCAGTGTAGGCATCACCTCTTCAAATTATATAGCATCATGAGGTATTATACATTACCCACCTTTAGTAAGTACCCACGTAATACTTTCCTCTTGTTTTCCGAAAATGAAAGATTTTTGTTTCATTTCTTTGAAAATTTTAAGATTTTATAAAATCGACATACTGCTATCAATTCAAGTCAATTTCCTGGCTGAATTTTCGTTTTATTAATTTTTGCAATTTTTCGAAAAAAAATGTCAATTTGTGACAGAAACAAATTCCAAAAATATTATCAAAATTTGTAAATTTTTATATAAACATAAATAACAGAAACAATTTGTAGGAAATTTTCGTGCATTTTAAAGCTCTGAAGAAAAAAATTTTGGGATGAGTTTTTCGTGAAATTTCTAATGTTTATACAACCTGGATACTAATTTATGGTAGGTAGTGTACATTCTAGAACTTCTTATAAAATAGCTTTCCAGATCATGCCTTGCCTACATGTATAGATGCCTGTTTGTGTGGGTAAGTTGCTCTCATAGTGTTGCTTTACAAATGTTAACAGTGCCCTTTCTTGACACTTGGACACTTATAATTCCAATAAGCAACAACATGAGAGCATAGTAATCACACAATCGAGCAAAAATAGGTAATTCTAATGCACTCCCTTTGTAACGCGCATTCTGGTTGGATAAGTGATTAAAAAACTGCAAGGGGATTCACGTTTCACAGCAGTTTTTGCTATGACGTCATGCGTTGCTATTGCGACGTCGTTAAAAGCAGACGTTTTCTAGTTTCTTACTGACCAAAGCATTAGAATAGGGTTACCATACTGATGTTTTACAAAAACTGACAGGGTATTGGCGAATCCCCTGTCAGAAATATCCGTTTTACCACTCGGCTGATGCCTCACGGTAAAACTCAATTTCACACAGGGGATTCACCGATACCCTGTCAGTTTTTGTAAAACACACGCATGGTAACCCCTAAATAGTAACCATACAAAGCAACCCTACTCAAATTTATAATAGATTAAATTTCAAATGATAATGAAGTCAGCTGTCAGTTTGAACATTTCATAAAAAAGATTCCATTTGACATGGTTAAGAAAACATACCTTGTTGTAAGATCCTGTATTTGGTTCTGTTGAAAGTCTATCTCTGATTGCAGGATAGCCACTTTTTGTTGAAGTTCTGATTGGTCTGCCCCAGGGCTACCGAGAGTGAATGAAGTTGACGTGCTCTGATCGGACGATCTTGGACGATCAGGTGATTCTGGCTGTTAATGGATGGGAATGATTATATATTTTTTTTTAATCATATAATCCTCTACATGTGATGTAAAACTCAAGAAATAAGACACACACATTCGAAGATGTTCACAAAACTTCCACAAGAGAAGACTCATATTACATGTATATGAAGTGAAAATACTGACGGTATATATACTTTATCACAGGATAAACTCTCTATTCATTTATACAACTTACACGTACAGGTAATACCATGTTATATCATTTTACATGGTACATTATACCTGTGTATGTTCTACCACTTCATGACTCCTTTCACCTGATGTGCAGCGTAAATTGGATTATTGTGCAATCGAACATTGTATATTGTAAAGATAGATTACTATATTTAGTAGTTAGGTTTTGTGAACCCATCCTTTTATTTTGCACATACATTTTCTATGTGAGATCCAAAAAATGTTCAATAGTAGGGAAGAAATAAAGCTTTATCCTTCTTCAAAGTATTCACCACCCTCTATTTTTCTTCATCTTAATTATATCATTTAATTTCCATTGTTATCATTAAGAAACGACAATTCTGATTGGCCGAGAAATTTTGTCGATACCTGTATCAACACAAAAAGAAAGTACACGCCTAGCAAAGTCATAAGCAACGTTGTTAGCAACACAATTTCAAAGCTGTAAATAAATGTTGAAAAGCGATGAAATGAAATGATAAGTAATCAATGTAATATTTTTTGGTTGATCAAGGTATCAACACCAAAAATTGAGGGGAAACTAATGCTACATGCACGATGCAGTTTTCCCTCAATTTTTTATGTTGATACCTCGATCAACCAAAAAAATATTACAATGATTCCTTAATTCTAAACCTTAATGCATGCATGTACCTGCATTCCTTCCCCCATCCTGTAGGTATCTCTGCTATTATACAAGGTCTCCGACATAAGTAGAGATGCCAGATATTCAAGAGCCTTGTCATATCCAGGAATGTTCTCTTTCCGAGCCTTGCACAAAGCCTTGTGAATGTCATTTTGAAATTCGTCTGATTCTTCCATTTCCTTTAATCTCTGAACCTTTATTTCGTAGGATAGCTCATCCCAACGTTGCCTTCTTATTCGCTGAAATACAGAAATGTCAATTTCTTACAATTTCTTTTAAAATGTACAGAAAGATGAGTGGGCAGAAGGAAAGCTGGAAGCAATACTATATGCTCATTTTACATGACAGGAAATGAAATTCAAGCAACTGTAACATAGCTGGGAGGTACATGTAGAAGTTTGCACAAACAATCATGTAAATAGCAATACATGTTTACAGAAAATGCTCAAAATTTAAGGTCAACATGTCCTATTAAGTGAAATTTCTTGTTATGAGGAATCTACATGCTAAATGTAACAACAGCCCCAAGGGCACAACACTCACCTGATACCCATGCACTCTCTTAACCTACTAATATTACATTATGATAGTGTCAGTGCCAAGATTTGAACCAACAAACCTGGGACTATATACACATAAACCATTTTTGTTTAAATTCAAAATAATTCAAAAATTTAAAATTTAGGCATAAAATCTATATCACAGCAATAAGAGACTTAAATATGTTCAATACACAGTGAAAGAGTGTGCAAAATGGAAAAAAATTAAAAAGGAAGAAAACAATTTTTTGGTCAAAAATGAAATTAAAGGTATTCAGATGAATAAAAAGTACATAAGAAGGTGACAAAATTGAAAGAAATGAAAAAGGAAGAAAAAAAATTGGGTTACTGGTGCCTGGACTTGAACCCAAAACCCTTGGGTCCATGTGCACAGTAAACATATCTATTTATATTGCAAAGAAAATTATAAAAATGTCAAAAAAGAAGATTATAGCATGTAATGTATATCAAAGTAAATAGTAATTTAAATATGACAAACATGCACTAAATGAGGGCACAAAACCAAACATTTATAGAGTTATTCAAAGAAACAGTTCAAAAATGAGCATTTCTGACAAAGTCCAAAAAAAAAATCAAAAATTTTACTTTGGACTGGAACCAAAAACAACAACACTTAATAATTGTTAAGACATCCTTCTAGATCATCCAGATGCTTGTGGTTTGTCTGTATGTGCTTCGATTCTGAAGAAGAAGTTTGTCAAAGAAGGGTACCCCCTGTGACCTACTTTTGCCTGTGGTGGCACCACCTTTTTACGGATCCAGAAGAAAACATATACAACTCTTGAAGGGGACCATGAGTACTTCATTCCTATTAAGTTTCATCAAAATCTCTTCCATGGTTCTTGAGAAGAAGTCGAACATGTGAAAAGTTTACGACAGTCGGACTGACAGATGACAGACCCCACACTATGACAATAGCTCACTTGAGCTTCGCTCAGATGAGCTAAAAACCCTACCCCTTATAGTTCATGAGATATAGCCAAGGTTTACATTTTTTTAATTAGGTCATGGCCACTTTGTCAAAAGTCATGGTATCAAATCAATTAATGTAAATGTCTTCATATTGAAATGTTATGCCATAAGGAAGCTTCATCTGAAATACAATGTACATGTACATGTATAAAATCTCTACCCCTAATATTTATGAATATGGAAGAAAACAATTTTTGGTCAAAAATTAAATTAAAGGTATTCAGATGATTTAAAAGTGCATGAAAAGGTGACAAAATAGAAAAAAATGAAAAAGGAAGAAAAAAATTTGGGGTGCCAGTGCCGGGACTTGAACCCACAACCCTTGGGTCCATGTGCACAGTAATCATATCTATTCATATTTTAAATAAAGCCTACGCTCACGCTTCAAGATATGCCTGTGGAATTTTTTTCATAACACCAAAATATCTAAGATCCATAACTCCATAAGGACAAATCAGATGAACATGAAAATCAAAAGGCAGAGAATCCGAAAGTCACCAGACATACCAAACAAATCTGGTAAAAATTGCTTTGGTCTGGTAAAATATTTCAATTTTTTCTCAATAAACATGTTTGAATTTCTACAAAAACTCAAAAATGTCTGGTAAGTTGTAAAAACTTTCGCGATGTCTGAAAAGGCGGCTTCCTCTTCAAAGTCTGATCACAATGTACAAACATCATGAAAATCTGTTGATTCATATTCAAGTTATTGCGTTCCATGCACCTATATTTTGCCCTTAGCTTTGCATGTATGTGCATACCATAAATCTGGAAATTTTTGCATTGATTTATTTTTGCAGTTTTGAGTAAAAAGCCTATAGATTTATTTTTGTGATTCTAATTTTTGCGAATCCATAACGACCAAAAAATTAAATTATAGCATATGGTATTTTGCTTATTTGCTGTACAACATTGCTGCATGTTAATTAATCGAAAGTAATAAAACAACCAGCCTGACAGAATAGAAATGAGTCCTATCTTATTGTCTTTATTGGCAGTACATTCCTCGATTCGGAGCAGCTTACCTTTTGAAATGTCACAAATTCCAAAAGTATACTGATCGTAGATAATTTCAGTAATGACAGCCTCAATCAGAGAAAGTTAACTTACATTATGAAGTAATTAACTCCCTCATTGCAAACAAAGACCCACTTCAATTGTCTATTGGCTTACATGTATTTCTCACACCTATTGAATAGTATTCAGGGATCGTCATAGCAATACATGTACCTGTATTTCACATGCTCATGTTTACTTACATGTATGTATTGTTATACTCAATGCATAAACAAACATTTGTGATATCCCTTTTGTCAAAATTGAGTTGCTCTTTTTTTTTATTAAGTGATTTTTGTCACAAAATGAGACATAGGCAATGCCCCCCCCTTCCAAAGACCAAATGTCAAAACAATCATCAATAAAAGCCAGCAGGTGCGTGTACGTATCTGTTAAATTGATGTATCAGAAGCATAATTTTATTCAAGTTGATTTATCTTTAAGAAAAATATTTATTTTTGCGAATCCATCATACCCGCAAAATTGCTAAAAATTAATCGACAGCAAAATAGAACCAGATTTACGCTATAACCCCCCCCCCCCCCCCCCCCCCCCATTACACACAATTTCTCGGTTATGCGCCGTCACATATGTCAAAGAACATCCTTTCTACTTGAAGTATACAAAATCTCAAAACAATTCGATCAGAAATAAATTTTCAGAGAATTTTTAACTATTTTAGTATATTTTCATTGTATTTAAAATATCTAAGTCCCAAAACTCCGTAATGACAAAGTGGATGAACCTGACAATCGAAAGGCGGCTTCTTCTTCAAAGTCTGATCACAATGTAGAAATATCATGTAAATCTGTTGACGCATATTCAAGTTATTGCGTTCAATGCCTCTATATTTTGCCCTTAGCTTAACATTGTTAACATGTATGGGCATTTAACACAGCTTCGCTCAGGTGAGCTAAAAAGGTCAAGGTAAAGGTCACTAGATCAAAGGCCATGGTATCAAATGAAAGTTCTGGTACTGCACAATTTACATCTGAAATATCAAAGCTCTAACCTTTATAGCTCATGATATGGCCAGAGTAAAAGTTTTTTTTTTGACAGGATGAGGACATGCACAAAAACGTCTGGCCATTCCTCTTAACAGCTTAAAATTTGATACCAAAATTGAGGCAAAGAAGGATATATAGCAAGCTTAAAACTTGATACCAAAACTGAGGCAAAAAAGGATAAATACCAGTTCAGGACTAGCCATGACAACATTATCTTTCTCCTGTAAATCCTGTAGGTCTGCCATTGAATTTTTGTACAGTTTTTCACCGAGATCCATTTTCAATCTTTCCAAAATTTTTGGTAAAACCTCCTCTTTTGATAAATTCTGCAGATCCCGTTGTGATTGGCTAGTCTACAATTATAAATGCAGTTTTCATAGAAATAGAAATTCAGAGGATTATTATAATTGTAAATTGATAGAAGTAATCAATGTTTGGCAGGAGATAACTCTTATATAAATTGGTGATAATTTTTGTTTGATGTACTTTTAAAATCATACATATCTATACCCTTATTTAAAAGGGGAACATCGGTATAAAACATTTTTTTTGGAAATGGCAATAACTGGGGCCAAAAACAGCCGATATTGCCTCCACCCCTTTATTCAGTTTCGCAATATATCGATATATTGAAATATTGTTACTCCCCAAATAGGAAGTATCCATTGGTGTAAAAGAATCATTTTCATTACAGTCAAAATCTTGGCTTTGAGTCATAATCATACTATAAACCTTTGATTTATAAGCATGTTTGTGTTCACATTATATTAATTCCATATTACACTTCAATAAATTAGTGTAATTCTTTCTTACTGCAACAGGCCTCAAGCTTGCATGATGAAAGTCTACAAGCATATGGAATGAAAAGAGTGCAGATTGTGCTATTTCTCTGTCAGCAACTTTGGATGCCTTATTTACAGCATACTTGAGAATTTCAAATAGTTTTGATGCTACTTTCTTTTCTTCATCTGTTTCTTTCACCAAGGGCTCATGTGATTCCAGATGTCGCTTCTTTATGTATTCATACTAAAATGAAGAATAAAAATTCAGTTCAAACTACATAAATTTCATTTGTAGTTTAAATAAACCATAAATGCTAAAGAAAGTAAGGCCAGATTGTGAAGTGTTTTTATTAGATGACGTATACTTTTTCGTGCAGACGGGAAGGTCAAAGGTCATTAATATTATTGCAAAATGAAGAAAAGCTATAGTCATGAGGATTCTACATGTCAAATATTAAAGCCCTATCCCTTAAAGTTCATAAGTAGGTCAAAGGTCAAGGTCACTTGGTTATAAGTCATATGCATGATCTCGTCATGAGAAATCAACATTTAAATATCAAAACCCTACTAAAAGTAAAAGTAGGTCAAAGGTCAATGTCAAGGTCACTTGGTCAAAAGTCATTACATGAAATGAAAGTTCTGGTCATGAGGAATCTATATGTGAAATATCAAAACCCTACCTCTTAGTTAAAAACTAGGTCAAGGGTCAATGTCAAGGTCACTTGGTGAAAAGTCATGATATCAAATGAAAGATAAGATCATGAGGAATCTATATGTGAAATAACCAAATCCTTACTCTTAGTCAAAGGTCAATGTCAAGGTCACTAGGTCAAAAGTCATGATATCAAATAAAAGATCTGGTCATGAGGAATCTACATGTGAAATATCAAAGCCCTAACCCTTATAGTACAAAAGATATAGTCCAGGTTAAGGTTTTTTTCTTAAAGTAAGTCAAACTCCATTACAAGGTCACTAGGTCAAAAGTCATGATATCAATTGAAAGGTCTGGTCATGAGGATTCTGCAAGTGAAATATGAAAGTCATATTCACTATTATTCATGAGATATAGCCCAGATTTCATTTTTTTTTTTTAAGTACTAGTAGGTCAACCTCTAAGTTCAAGGACACTAGGTCAAAAGTCATGATATCAATTGAAAGGTCTGGTCATGAGGATTCTGCATGTGAAATATCAAAGCCATATCCTCTATTATTCATGAGATATAGCTCAGGTTTTTTTAAGCAGTTTTCTCTCAATGGATGTAAATGCAACACCTTAACCAAAATGTTGACGCACTGACAGACAGACGGACAGACAGACAAACGGACAGACTTTGCCATTTCATAGACTGGATTTCGCTTCGCAATCCAGCCAAAAATTCATAAACCAGTAGTTTTTTTTATTTTTAGAAGGAAACATTATAGGTTTGAGAAAATAATAAAGCCTGTGTTTGTGAAACACGAATGCCCCCACTGGCATCTTTGTCAGTATAAACACAATTTTCTTTTAAGTGTGTGAAAGGTCAGGGTCACAAGGTTAAAAATGTTGGTATCAATGGAAAAATCTTGTGACAGGGAATACACATGTGAAATATCCAAACCCTATCACTTACCATTCAAAGTTTATGCCCAATATTAAAGTTTTTGAAAAGTAGGTCAAATGTCAAAGTCAAGGTAAAAATTTTTGGTATCGATGGAAAGGTCTTGTCATAACCAACACACATGTGAAATATGAAAGCCATATTACTTATCATTCAAAGGTTATGCACAATGTTAAAGTTTTTGAAAAGTAGGTCATAGGTCAAGTTACCAGGTCAACAAATTTGGTATCAATTGAAAGGTCTTGTCACAGGAAATACATATATGAAATATAAAAGTCCTATTACTATAACCAAAGTAGGTCAAAGGTCAAAGTCACAAGGTCAAAAATTTTGGTATAATTGGAAGGATCTTGTCAGAAGGAATACATGACTGTGTGAAATATGAAAGCTCTATCACATACCATTCAAAAGTTATGGTCAATGTTAAAGTTTTTGAAAAGAAGGTCAAAGGTTAAGGTCACGAGTTCAAAAATTTTGGTATCAATGGAAAGGTTTTGTCACAAAGAACACACATCACCTTCCATATAACAATTATGCCCAATATTAAAGTTTTTCGGACAAACAGAAGGACAAACTGACGGACAGACCAAAAACTTGGGGGTCATAAAAATCAAAGGTCTGAAGGCACTAAAGGTGAGTAACAAAATTCCTTTTACACTTATCCTTGTCAAGGGAAATATATGCAAATAATTTTTATTTGCATAAGCCTTCTGTATTCCTTTTAAAATCTATATAACATGGCATAGTTGTTTTCACAACAACCTATCTTTTTTACTCAGTTACAATAGTAATTTACATAATGCTTATCAAAATTACAATAAATTTTAAAAAAAATATATGTTGATAAACATCACAAGAAAATTTATAAGTTGGATGAAAACAGTGCAAAATCCAGTTACATATAAACCTTATTTGAATAAAGATGATGTCATGGGTCATTAGGTGCCTGAACAAAGTTTATCATTAGAAAGAAAATATCAGCAATCTTTTTCCAAAGGCAAGTTCAATGCATAGCACAAAGTTCCAAGGTCTCTGGAACTGCTTTACTAAGAAAATGATACATTGATAACTGAATTCACTCCTTAACAATTTATATGTTTTTTTATGTATAGACATATGTCAAACATCTCACGAAATGCTTGCAATTGCTTAAGGCTTCACGAAACGCACCAAAAAACTATGTTATGATCAATAATAATATTTAAAGTCACTACAGACAATATGTAAAATAAGATGACTGACCATATAGATCGCACATGTAAAAATCCTCATCAGGAATTAATCTACCTTTGTGTCCTCTGATGCATAAAAATCACCCAGGGCCCATTAATTTCCAATCGCTACATCCAATTGTATGCATAATTCACTTTGGTATAATGCGTCCACTTTAGATCATGTTTACATAAAACTTTCAAAGTTGAGAAAGTGTATTAGCTGTATCACATCTAAATGTCTTATGTTTATAATCGATCCGATATATCAAACAAAAAGTCATATGAAACGATTGATCATGTCCATGGTATTGTATGAGAAATTGATGCATAGCAAATTTTTATATGCAGTCCGATGCATGTCTAACTTCTTATCATTTAGATTAAGATGTAATATATATACAATATACTTATGAAAAATTCCTCCATGGTAAAACTTTGCTAAACAATTTGAATCAATCAATTGAAATTATCTAATTCACACCTAGGTCTTCGTATACTGTATATAATTGGATTGTTTGGATAACGTTTACGAAGTCTCGCTTGCATAAATAAAACAACTAAGAAAGCAATCAATAACTTAATTTTGCAAATTTGACTATTATGTTGGAAGTTTGAGATAAAAATGATTAATTTCAATTATTTTTTTCTTGGACATAACAATATCACGGACATAAAACATAGGGTAATCAAAGATTACTGAGCTCGCCGTAGCAGGTTTTTGTCAAAATCAAATAACTTCTAAGATACAAAAAGCATTGTCATTAAGAGACTATGTATCTAATATAAGTCTTATCCCTTGGAGAAACAGCCAAAATATAAGCAATGATTAAAAAGTAGGTCAATGGTTTAGGTCTAGGTCACTAAGTTAAAGGTCATTAACTGTCTCAAATTAAAGGTCTTGGTCATAAATAAATATATGCATGAAATATAAAAATCCTTTCCCTTATAGTTAAAGAGATGAAAACCAAACTGATTTTTTTAAAAGTAGGTCAAAGTCCAAGGTCAAGGTCACTCAGTCAACAGACATGGTCTCAAATGAAAGGTCTTGTCACATGGTACCTACATGTGAAATATCAAAGCCCTACCCCTTATAGTAGAAGAGGTATAGCACATCTTTAAGTTTTTGAAATATAGGTCAAAGTCCAAGGTCAAGGTCACTAGGTCAAAAGTCTTGGTCTCAAATAAAAGACCTTGTCACAAGGTATCTACATGTGAAATATCAAAGCCTTTGTCCTTATAGTTCAAGTGAAATAGCCAATGTTAAAGTTTTCGAAAAATAGGTCAAAGTCCAAGGTCAAGGACACAAGTTCAAAGGCCATAGTCTCATATGAAAGGTCACATCACAAGGTATCTACATGTGAAATATCAAAGCCCTACTCCTTATAGTTCAAGAGCTAAAGCCCGGGTTAAAGTTTTTGAAAAGTAGGTCAAAGTCCGAGGTCAAGGTCACTATGTCAAAGGTCATGGTCTCAAATGAAAGGTCTTGTCGCAAGGTATCTACATGTGAAATATCAAAACCCTACCCCTTATAGTCCAAAAGATATAGCCAATGTTAAAGTTTTTGAAAAGTAGGTCAAAGTCCAAGGTCAGGGTCACTAGGTCAAAGGTCATGGTCTCAAATGAAAGGTCTTGTTGAAGGTATCTACATGTGAAATATCAAAGCCCTACCCCTTATAGTTCAAGAGATATAGCCCAGGTTAAAATTTTTGAAAAGTAGGTCAAAGTCCAAGGTCAAGGTCACAAGTTCAAAGACCATAGTCTCAAATGAAAGGTCTCATCACAAGGTATCTACATGTGAAATATCAAAACCCTACCCCTTATAGTCCAAAAGATATAGCCAATGTTAAAGTTTTTGAAAAGTAGGTCAAAGTCCAAGGTCAGGGTCACAAGTTCCAAGACCATAGTCTCAAATGAAAGGTCTCATCACAAGGTATCTACATGTGAAATATCAAAGCCCTATCCCTTATAGTTCAAGAGATATAGCCCAGGTTAAAGTTTTGTCTACGGACGATGACAACGAGGACGACAACAACAACGACAACGACGAGGAGGGTATGGCATTAGCTCTCCGGACTTTTTCGTCCCGGCGAGCTAAAAACCTTGAACGAGTCATCTCACTTATATTCATGAAAAAGAGGGTTTACAGTACTTAGGACTCATTAATTTCTGCTGGAACCCATTGTTTTAGCTCAAGACACATTGGCCAAATTTTGTCAGGTCCATTGGACCCATGCATTTAGATCAAATTGTAGATTAATCCCTGCCTCCTGTTAACCCATTTGCTAGAGCTCAATAGTTATCACCAATTTTTTTTTGTGGAGCTCACATATCTCTTAAAGTCCTTTAGATGATTTTGTTGATTCCATTATGTATGAACCTTTCATCTTGACCTTCATTTTAATTTTCACACATAATTGTAACAAGACATTTTTAAAATAGCAACTTCAAATGACAAGATCTTTACTCTAATTCTACAGCCATTATATCTATTCCTGTATAAAATTCAAAAACATTGTGATGTTGCATGAGAATGCACCATGTGTACATAGACCAATTATACTGAAATACCTGCTCCTTGTTCAAAAGGTATAATCTCCTGGCACTCTCCAGTAACATTTCATGATTTTCCTTTGCTTTATCCAAGTCATTCTGCAATGTTTGGTTGCGAGCATCCCAAGTCCTTGCGATGGTGAGCACATACTTAATTGGATCCATCTCTACATATTTCTCAGCTTCTTTCTTTTGTTTAGCATGGTGGTCTGCTCTAGCAGCAGCATGGTCAACTTTCATATTAACTGGTCCACCATATTCAGATGGGTATAAATTTTGTATCTATGAGGTAAGGAAAGATAAGAATGTTATTGAGTTTAAAGCAACAATATTAAAGACACAATTCATTGTCAAATATTTGGTCTTTTCGAAATACAGAGTTACTTCCCATTTGTGCAGGTTAAAATGACGTCAAGTGATTGTGACATCATCAAATTCTATGGAAACCAGCATGAAATTCCGGGAAACAGTGTTAAATATATGACGTTTTTATAGGAATTTAATGATGTCACAATGCTTTTAAATCAGATACCTGCACAAACATGACAAATGGGACGTAACTCTGTTTCTTCGAAAAAACCGAATTCTGTTCCACAAGCGGTTACAATCTGCTTAATTTAGACTGCCCAGTAGTTCATTATCAGGAAAATAGCCCTTACAGGTCAATATGACATGATAATCACAGTGCTCAGCCAATGAGAATCGGATAAAAATAGACATTAATACATGCATATAATATAAACATGTTATCTACCTTATTTTTTAAGTACTTACAGGTCTTTTGTCATATTCTTTACTTTCCATGTAAATATTGATCAGAAATATGTAATTTTGCCAGATGCCTGGAAGATCACATGATTTATGAATGGAACGAAGAACATCAAACAATATTCCACCAGCCTCTCTGTGATGTGTCCTCACATCATCATAACTTAAACCTCTGGAGTCTGTATATAAAGCAGCATGCTACAACATAAAAATAAAGTTGTCAAAACTATTAATTCTGAATAGGTGATGAAAGCTACATGTATACAAAATTACAGATATTAATGAGTATTTTCCCTAATTCCTAAACATGCAATTAAGAACATATATGTGCCCAAAAATTTTATTGACTTGTCTTAGCAGCTTGATTGAATTAGCTCTGCCCATATATGCAGTCAGGTCACTTTGTTACGACAGTATGGTTAGTACAGATTGCAAAATGAAGGTCCACATCTTTCTAACTTGAAAAATCCACATTCTGTAATCCATTATCATATGTTACAAATCCCTACTTCTAGCCTACCCATTTTTGACTTTTAATAAACTGCTATCTTCAAATAACTGGATCATGGTGAAAGTAAGTGGTTATAAAAATACAGACTTCAATTCTTCTTAATAATGAATTAAATACCTGTACAAATTAAAATTAAAAATACTTAACCTTATGTTTTTCTTTCGATTTCTTTGCATCTGCTAATGTCTTCAAGAATTCAAAAGCTTGTTTTGCTTTTGTCAATTTTTCTTTTGAAACCATTGCTCCATAGTGTTCAAAGGTCTTCTGTATGCTTTCCTACAATGAAATTGAGAAAAAACATATATCTTCCTGATTTTTTCACACTTTCATTACTATACAGGGTAATTTGTAAGTTTTCACACTTAATATTACTACTGAAATATCACTACTGTTACAGGCACTTAAAGAGGAACCAGTATAGCTAATAGATGTATTTGTATAACTGTGAGTTTTGATACCGCCTCCATCTGTTTGTGTATATACACTACTATTTTACGAAAATGTGACTCATTTTTTAAAAACATAGGTAATCACAGATTACGAAGCTCACCTCGTGGCAGCAAAATTCAATTCAAACATATTTCTTAGTACATGTATATTGGCTTTTAAAGGCAGAATTATTCAAGAGGAAAAAGTAGGTCAAGGTCATTATATGAAACTCTGATCAAAGATACATCCAATATGCAAGTTTGGTACATGTAGCACTTATACTTTGCTCAATATTGGCTTTTAAAGGCAAAATCACTCAAGCAGAAAAAGTAGGTCAAGGTCATTTTATGAAAGTCTGATCAAAGATACATCCAATATACAAGTTTGGTACATGTAGCACTTATATTTTGCTCAATATTGGCTTTTAAAAGGAAAATCACTCAAGCGGAAAAAGTGGGTCAAGGTCATTTTATGAAAATTTGATCAAAGATACATCCAATATGCAAGTTTGGTACATGTAGCACTTATACTTTGCTCAATATTGGCTCTTAAAGGCAAAATCACGTGCACTCAAGCGGAAAAAGTAGGTCAAGGTCATTTTATGAAAGTTTGATCAAAGATACATCTAATATGCAAGTTTGGTACATGTAGCACTTATACTTTGCTCAATATTGGCTTTTAAAAGCAAAATCACTCAAGTGGAAAAAGTAGGCCAGATGCTCCATGGGTCCATCTTGGCATCTAAAGATAAATCACTTGTGCAAGTTTGGTTACTGTAGCATCAGTACTTTGTCAGATACTGAGCTACCCCAAACTTCTTAACCAAGCCACTCTGAGCTACCCCAAACTTCTTAACCAAGTCACTCAAGCGGAAAATGTAGGTCAAATGCAGCATCTGAAGCATGGGTCCATCTCAGCATTCAAAGATAAATCACTTGTGCAAGTTTGGTTACTGTAGCATCAGTACTTTGTCAGATACTGAGCTACCCCAAACTTCTTAACCAAGCCACTCTGAGCTACCCCAAACTTCTTAACCAAGTCACTCAAGCGGAAAATGTAGGTCAGATGCAGCATCTGATGCATGGGTTCACCTCAGCATCCAAAGATGAATCACTTGTGCAAGTTTGGTTACTGTAGCATCAGTACTTTGCCAAATACTGAGCTACCCCAAACTCTTTAACCGGACGCGGACGCGGACACGGACGAGGACGAGGACGCGGACGCATGGGGGTATAGCATAAGCTCACTCAACTTCGTCGAGGTGAGCTAAAAATATTTCATTTCAGATTTTTTATTGACATTAACTCAGTTTATCTTCTAAATATGATATCAGCATGATCAGAGAGATCACTTATATTCTTATAAAAGATATATTCCATTCTGCCATTATCAGTGTTATTTGGAAGAAATTCACACATTTGCATGTAGTCGATTTGACAGCCTTATATAACATGTGGCCAACCTAGAAATGTCCTTTCCTATGAACTTTTTTTGGTGATTCTTATCTATGGGATAGTACTGAACGATTCTAGCTTGGTTGCCACTATGGCAACCTTGGGCAACTCTTTTTATCGCCGGAAATTCAAAATGGCTGTCAAATGCCTTCCATCAATACATGAAATTAAATTCTTTCTTAAATATTAAGTGTGGCACATCGAATCAGGGGTTTTGAGGGTTAACAAACCCGTTTCCGATGTCATTTTTAAAATTTGAGTTCATTCAGGACTAAAAATTCAAGATGGCCCCCAAATATCAATCTGATTATGGTACAATGAGAATATTTCAATAAAACGTTTGTGTAACACATCTTATTTGTAGTTGCAATGGTCCTAGAATACATTTATTTTGCTGTTTTGGTTGTTTTCAGCTGTCACATGTTTCTGGGACAACTCTGCTTACCGGGGGAAATTCAAAATAGCCGCCAAATGCCTTCCACCAATAGGTGAAATTTAATTCTTTCTTTAGATATTAAGTGTGGCACATCAAATTAGGGGTTTTGAAGGTCAACAAACTCATTTTCAATGTCATCTTGACATTTTGGGCTTATTCTAGGCTAGAAATTCAAGATGGCCACCAAATTTCAAACTCATTATGGCACAATGTGTAAATTTCAATAAAAAAGTCGTGTTAACATCTTATTTGTAGTTACAATGATCCTTGAATACATTTATTTTGCTGTTTTGGTTATTTCCAGTTCACACATACTTGTAGGACAACTTCTTTCATCGGGGGAAATACAAGATAGCCGCCAAATAGTCCCCTACCATTGAGTAAAATGTAAAAAGAAATAGCACAAGCTCATATTTCTTAAGACTTACTATGTAATGAAAAGTGAATAAGAGTGACATATAAGATTGGATGGTTTCAGCTTTAACAGACTAGGATTCGTCAAAAGATAGACATGTCATTTGTTTCATTAAAATGGTACTCAAAAGACAAAAATAAAGTTTCCCTATGGATCATGTTGATATACGACCAGTTTGTTTGACACAGGGGATTCTAGAGTAAGCAAGTAAACTCGAGGTAACTTGGCTATCTTGGCTCTTTGACCATCATGGCAATTCCTTTGCTTGGCCTGTATAGCTTTTTCTCCAATCGGCAAGAATGCAATAGAAAGTGTTTGATGTTTTCTTTACAACAGTCCCTCGGTGTAATTTATGTTGAGTTGAGCTATCTACTATATTTATGTATAACGTTAATGATGACATGTACCATTTTGCAATGAAATTCTGAACCTTGCATCTCTATCCTAGCTATTTATACTTAAAATGGAACTTTGTAAGAATAGAATGTCTTCAAATTTGGCAAAACAACATTAATTATATACGCTTCTTTGAATCATTTTGGCTGGAAGTACCACTAATGAGCATTCATTGTCCGAATCATGAATGTCTGGTGCATAGAATGTATTCTTCTAAGTGAAGAAGGCTGCCCAATAGTAACAGGGTTAGCACGCTCCTTTCTCTTCATAAGGTCGGTTAAGTTTGTAAATGAACAGGCCTTTCAAAATTTCATCTGCTATTATTACACTATTATTATTTAACTTCTGGTTGGAGTTTCCTTCCGTTTTTCTCTACAGTGATTCAAAATTGAATCTGAGTAAGATGAAATGGTACTCCGTATGTTTTGGCATGTAAAACTCAAGTGGGTGAAATCTATCTTGAAAGCAATTGTCTTGGATATCAGTGTTCCGTACAGTTTGAGGGTTGTTTCTATATCATATATCTTAAACAGGTTTCCATTCCAAATGTTTTCTTACAACACAGAATATTTGGTTGAAGAGTAAGACGTAGTCATGAGTGTGACAAGCTTGAAATGAATCTAGAACAGAACAGGGTCATAAGTCAAAAGAACAGTGACAGGGAAAATGATCTATGTCAAGAATACAGATCATGCAGAAATCCTGGAAGAACTTTGCTCCTTTGAATTCCATTTGCAGACTTTCAAATACGACAATCATTTAAGTATTTGACATGATATTTTGACAATCCATAGCCCTATGATGTAGATTCTTGCTTCAGATAGACTCTTATGCCCCTGTCTTAAAATATACAACATTTACAATTTATTTTTATACCTTTATGATAGAAAAAAGATCCTTCTCTTTTACGGTTTGAGAATGTGCAATCTATGTAAAAAGTGCATGTGTAAGCTCATATCGACAAAAGGAAATTACACGTGGATAATACCACCTTTGGGATTACAAATAATGTTAACGTCTTCACATTCATTATCATTATTTTAGAGCAAATAAACAGCATGGACCAGACCAGAATGTTTCGAGTAATAAACACTCGTCAGTGATAAGATGCACCAACGTTATTCGTAACGAAATAGGAATATTGAAGTGAGGAGTCATTTTATGTTTAGCATTTAATGAACTAATAAGCAAAATGACACCAGATATGGATTTCACCCTTAAAAGCCCCGATTAGATGTGCTGCACTTGATATATCATGTAATAATTACATTTTACACAGTATTAGGGGGCTATTTGGTGGCCATTTTGAATTTCCCACGATATGCAGAGTTGTCCCAGAAGCATGTGTTAACTGAAAACAACCAAAACAGCAAAATAAATGTATTCTAGGACCATTGCAATTATAAATAAGATGTGTTACACGAACGTTTTATTGAAATATTCACATAATGAGGTTGAAATTTGGCGGCCATGTTAAATTTTAGTCCTGAATAAACTCAAATTGTAAAAATGACATCGGAAATAGGTTTGTTGACCCTCAAAACCCCTAATTTGATGTGCCACACTTAATATTTAAAGAAAGAATTTAATTTCATCTATTGGTGGAAGGCATTTGGCGGCCATTTTGGATTTCCGGCGATAAAAAAAGTTGCCCAAGGTTGCCAGAGTGGCAACCAAGCTGGAATCGTTCAGTTCTATCCCATAGATAAGAATCATCAAAAAACGTTCATAGGAAAGGACATTTCTAGGTTCTGAAATTTTCAAATCGACTAATGAGAAAATAGCATATAGTAAAAAAAAAGAGCAAAATTGTTCTAAAAAGATAAATTCATTCTGTGTCACATTTCATTCCAAATTACCAGTCAGGTACATTGAACTAACATGACTAAGAACATATCATTTTTGTTAGAAAAAATATCACCATAGCAGGTTATTTTTAGCCATATTTCATCCAAATTTGCTGGAGTTATCTCCCTTCTTGGATTACAATGCTTTGGACGCTATCTATCTCTGCTTTGCAAAATTGCTTTAATTTATATAATTTCTTGAACAAATTGTCAGATGTTTTTAAATCCTATACAGGATATAAGTCTTAATCAGAATTATAAACAACATGATATTTCTAAAGTTTTAATTAGTCAGAATGTTATATGAAATGTCTTCTGAATATTTATTTAAATTTTTTTTAATGTCAATGTTTTGCATGGTAGAAATGGACATAAGCCTGAGAGTTGTCATCCAAATTGGCAGTTAACTTGGAGGTATGACATCATCATGGAAAGATTATAAACTATTCATATAATATCATTCTCTGCCTCCCTTTTCTAAGTAACTTTGATCCGTTTTGCAACTTTAAATATTGATGGTGAAGATAAAATTCTAAATTTGCATATAGTTGACAAATTTTCACATATTTGACTCCTAATTTGTCTGATTGGGGGTCAGGGATTCACTATCATCTATTAACCAGGGCTCTCGTCGCACCTATGGGGCCGAGGCCTTTTGGGGAAAATAGCAGTGTTTTCTCAAAAATTGGGAAAAAGATGAATAGTTTTAGATGCCTTTTGATTTGAAATTTAGCATTCTTAACTCGTTTTTTTTTTGAATTTTCCATGAGCTTTCAAATTGGGAAAAAGTTAAGTCAAGAAATTGGGAAAAAAAGATACCATTTTGTATTGGGTATGCAGGGGCACAAAATCCGGCCAATCGAGAGCCCTAAATTCCTATGGATGGACGAAATATTGAAGCTAGAGTCACGATTTCTGCCGGAGGATAAAGTTAATTTATGTGTCTTCCACCTGGATAGTTCAAGATTGTGAAACTTGAAAGTGGAATCAATTTTCCTTCGAATCCACTTATCTAGACTGAATAATCCAGTCTCTTGGCTGCCGTCGTCAAAAGAGACTGAATCCAAGTATGGTTGTTACAGAGTGAAATCTGCCAAATCCGCTGCCCAATAATTTTTTCCATATTGAAGCCGAGCTAAGCTTAAACAATGATTTCCTTGCAGAATAGAAGCAGGGCTCTCACACCCAATTTTGAGACAGGGAATAGGGCCTTTGAAATTGGGAAAATTAGCGGCATTTTTACAAAAATTGGGAAATACTATAGATAGACTTGGATGCGTTTTCTCTATAAATTTTGTATTTTAACTCATTTTTTATGAATTTTTTATGAGGTTTCAAATTAGGAAAAATTGGTCAACAAATTGGGAAAAAAGATACTATTTTGCATTGGAAATGGGGCCAAATATCCACCCCAAATCAGGCCGATAGAGGTTGCCATAGGTTTTGGCCATTTCCTTGTTCGGACCACAGAGGTTTCGGCCTGGAGATTTCGGCCCTTTTCATTTTTGGCCCCAAACCTTTTCAATACAGTTTTAACTACCTTATCTATTTCAACATTTATCTTTTTTTAAAGATCAAACCATTCATAATGAAAAAAATAATTATTGAAAATATTTACATCTTGACAGGCGTGAATTCATACCAGAAACGGGCGTAATTGCCATTGATGTGTTATTTCCAGGCACATTGATTTTTTGAAACTTAATTTTATCATATTGACCATGATTAAGAAATTTGTTTTTACTATTGCGAAATTCGTTTTCACAATTTAGAAATTTGTATCTAAGACTTAGACATTCATACCCAAGACTTGTTAGACATGTTAGACATCTGTACCTAAGACTTAGACAATCGTATCTTAGACTTAGAAATTCTTTTTTGTAACATTTAGAGATTTGTTTCTACCGTTTCAAAATTTGTGTTTACCATTTCAACAAATTAGGAAAAAGATACTATTTTGAATTGGGAATGGGGCCAAATATCCACCCCCCAAATCAGGCCGATCAAGGTTGCCATAAGTTTCGTTTCTGTAAACTATTAATATTTAGAAATTCTTTTAATCTGTAAACTATAATATTTAGAAATTTGTTTCTGTAATATTTAAATTAAAAGTTTGTTTCTGTAATATTTAGAAACTCATTTCTCTTATATTTAGAAATTTGTTACCAATAGGAAATTCTTATCTACTGTTAAGTATATTTAAGAAAATTTCAAGTTTAATGCATAATACATTGTGAATTTTTGTGATAATGTATAGTAATTACTCAGATCAAAATGAAGCAGCTAGAGCACTTAATTCGAAGGACTTTATTCAGCCCTCATGTACTTTTTTTTAATGAATATACCTTTCATCCAATTTTAAGGTATCCGTTGTACAAATAAATGTCAAGTGTATTATAAAGTTAGAATCATGGCATATTTTTACCTAAATATACACCTAATACAACATAAATAATAGTGACTACCATCAAAGGTCAACATGCCAACCGTCACCCAAGCCACGGAAACTATCGAGACACTGCCGAAGATTACCGAGATAATTTTAACACTGTTTAAATGGACGAGACGTCCGCGAGATCTTCATTTCTACATTGGATACGTTAAGCCCCAAGGGTCACAGCTATTTCAATATTTTACATGCGAGGCCGAACCCTCGGAGGCCGAAAAAAGAAATCAGCCCAAACCTCTTGGGCCTGAACAAGGAATGGGCCGAAAACTTCGCAACCCTTATCGAGAGCCTTAAAAAGGCACTCAAGATAATATAAAACTAACATTATTGCTACCCAACTTGTGTTTTTTTTTCTTGCATCATTATTGCATTTTTGCGAATTTTTACCTCACTAAGCTAAATAGACAAACAGAAAGTTTGGAGAATCAGAATTCAGCAAAAAAAAAATGCATGGAGAGTAGCAATTATTAGTTTAATGTTAACTTCAGTGCATTTTGTAAGAAAATCAATATTCAAAAGGTCCTAAATATGGAAGAATCGTTGGGCAACTGATTTGTCAGACCAGTGTTGTACATGTAGCTTAGATCATCCCCCGCACAGATCATCCCCCGGATGAACTGGCCCAGTATAGAACATCCCCCCTCTAAGGGGGATATTCTATCCGCGCAGTTTATCCCCCTGTAGAGTTTCAGCATAGAACATCCCAAGGGGGATAAAGCAGCCCGGGTCCAACCTTCCCCCCTGTCTAATTCGGGATTTCCATTCTTAAAGTTAAACGGAAATTTCAAACCGTAAACTGTCCTAGTATCACCATAAAATATAGCATGGTTCAGTTGACAATGGGTATGAATGACACCCATTTTTCTTTTGTTTTTATGCGTGTCAAGATGTCCCAAGCAAACAAGTCAATATCTATTCACTTTGAAGCATTCAATAAACAGGTCGGGGAAACGGCAAATCTAGCTATTAAAGCTAGATCTAGCTTTAAAAGCTTGTTCTAGCTTTAAAATGGACCAAATTGAGTTATATTATTTAGAATATGTGAAAATAAAGACGTTGCGCACTTGCGCCTCAAAGGATATCGTAATGTTTACGTACGAAAACGAACATTGAATTTTAAAACTTAGCTATTTACTTAATATTTACCTTTTCCTTGAATGCACATGTGCAACTGCACTCGTAAATACAACGCTGAGTTTCCGATTTTAAGATCAAATGTTCGTTTTCGTACGTCAATATTATGATATCCATCGAGGCGCAAGTGCGCAACGTCGTTATTTTCACACATTCTAAATAGTACAGCTAAATTTGGTCCATTTTAAAGCTAGAACAAGCTTTTTAAGCCAGATCTAGCTTTAATAAGTAGCTATTTGCCGTTTCACCAACCTGATAAAGGGTCAGGGCGTATACAGGGGGATAAACCGTGCAGATAGAATATCCCTCTTACAGGGGGGATGTTCTATACTTGGCCAGTTCATCCGGGGGGATGATCTGTTTGGGGGGATGATCGATGCTACAACACCGGCCCTGTCAGACTTCGCATAGCGGGATTCAGTCTCTTGACGTCTTGTACAGTTGTAACGGCAGCCAAGTTATCATGCAGTATGAAAAGAAAGTGCAAAAACGTGTCCGTATTGATCCATCAATCTGTTTAGCTTTTTCTGATTAATATTTTCATATCATTTCAAGAAAACAAACTCTCTACCTCCCCTCCGCCCGATCTAGCCATTTCTAACAAACAAAACGACAGCTCACAAGCCACATAAATAAACCGAAAGTAGACTAGCAGGTACTCGTTTAAAATTTTCCGATCCCGCTATTTAAAATTCTAATTTGAGGCACATTGTGGGGTTTCTTCGTGATCAAAAGTTAACCAGAAGTCTCTGACGAGACTGTAGCTCTCCTGGTTGTTTTGTTTTATATTTGTTTTTTATTTACTCATTGACAAGTGAATAAGATACATACACATAAATATCAATTTCCATTTTTTAAGACCAAAGGAAGCAGGCGATCTAACAAATTAAAGGTAGCACAAGAAAACAACATATCCAATAGACTGCAACTAGAATATCACTCATATAATTCATAATATCCAAGATAAAGTATTAAAAAAAAGAATACCACACCCATTTTCCAAGATACCAGGGGGCAGGGACTGCTAGCTCAAATGAAGTATCATGCAATGACATAACAAAACTACAGATCCATCTTACTGATTTAGAATTAAAACAACTCACATTCATTAATAGCTTTGAAGAATTGAGAGCACAATTATATAGGAAAAATGACCACATCCATTTTCTAAGACCCTGGGGATCGGGGGCTCAAACAAAATATCAGATGCACAACAAGAACACAGACCAATTATATTGCAAAAAGAATGAAGCCTCAATCATTAATAGTGTCAGAGGAGTTGCGAGCACAACATTACAAACAGTTTTATACTAGGAGGAAATGACCACACCCATTTCCTAGGACCCTGGGGGTCAGTGGCTCAAACAAAATACTGGTGCACAACAAGACCACAGACCAATCAAATAGCAAAACGAATGAAGTTTCCATCATTAATAGTGTCAGAGGAGTTGCGAGCACAGGATTACATAGACTTATATTGGAGAAAATGACCACACCCATTTTTTTAGACCCTGGAGGTCAGGGGCTCAAACAAAATACCAGGTGCACAACTAGACCACAGACCCATCATATTGCAAAAAGAATAAAGTCTCTATCATTTATAGTGTCAGAGGAGTTGCGAGCACAAGATTACATATAGAGTTATATAGGAGAAATGACCACACCCATTTTCTAAGACCCTGGGGGTAAGGGGCTTAAACAAAATCTCAGGTGCACAACTACACCATAGACCAATCATATTGCAAAAAGAATTATGTCTCTATCATTTATAGTGTCAGAGGAGTTGCGAGCACAAGATTACATAGAGTTATATAGGAGAAAATGACCACACCTTTTTTCTAAGACCCCGGGGGTCAGGGGCTCAAACAAAATATCAGGTGCACAACTAGACCACAGACCCATCATATTGCAAAAAGAATCAAGTCTCTATCATTTATAGTGTCAGAGGAGTTGCGAGCACAAGATTACATAGATTATATAGGAGAAAATGACCACACCCATTTCCTAAGACCCTGGGGGTCAGGGGCTCAAACAAAATCTCAGGTGCACAACTAGACCGCAGACCCATCATATTGCAAAAAGAATCAAGTCTCTATCATTTAAAGTGTCAGAGGAGTTGCGAGCACAAGATGACATAGAGTTACATAGGAGGAAATGACCACACCCATTTTCTAAGACCCTGGGGGTCAGGGTCTAAAACAAAGTATCAGGTGCACAACAAGACCCCATACCCATCATATTGCAAAAAGAATCAAGTCTCTATCATTTATAGTGTCAGAGGAGTTGCGAGCACAAGATTACATAGAGTTATATAGGAGAAAATGACCACACCCTTTTTCTAAGACCCTGGGGGTCAGGGGCTCAAACAAAATATCAGGTGCACAACTACACCATAGACCCATCATATTGCAAAAAGAATCAAGTCTCTATCATTTATAGTGTCAGAGGAGTTGCGAGCACAAGATTACATAGAGTTATAAAGGAGAAAATGACCACATCCATTTTCTAAGACCCTGGGGGTCAGGGGCTAAAACAAAATATCAGGTGCACAACTAGACCACAGACCCATCATATTGCAAAAAGAATTATGTCTCTATCATTTATAGTGTCAGAGGAGTTGCGAGCACAAGATTTCATAGTTCATGACCACGCCCATTTTCTAAGACCCTGGGGGTCAGGGGCTGAAACCATATGTCAGGTGCACAACTAGACCACATACCAAGTAAGATGCAAAAAGAATTAGCTTTCTATCTCCTATGGTTTCAGAGGAGGTGCGAGCACAAGAATTGTTTACGGACGGACGGACAGACGGACGGACGCCGGACGACGGGGTATCGCATAAGCTCGACTGGTCAGAGACCAGTAGAGCTAAAAACATGTTCAGTTGTATCATTAATAATTTTCAATTATTAAAACATTAATTAAATACCAAAAAAAAAAACCCCACACAATTTCTTTGACAATCAGTTAACTATTTTGTTATATCACATATGCCGTGAAATTCCGTTTTCGACCATAGCCAGGTTGAACACGAATCACTACCAACAGCGCATCTTCTCTTCGCAGCGAGATTACGATCGAGGCCAGTTGCGGAGAGGGGGCCAAGCACCTAGTTCTATAACATATTACCTCGCTGCGAGACGCAGTCAGCAGTGCGTCTTGTAAACAGAACTAGCCAAGCACCACATTTTTTTACTTAAAACTTGATTATTGATTCAGAATACTAGTTTTTTATATTAAGGCACATAACCTTTTTGGAACATATTTCGCTTCGCTCATTTAAAAAATATTCGAAGGTATCATATGCATACATTTTTAGCTCATTTTTGCTGATCACTGGAGCATCTACACTGACTCCATGCATTTTTAGTGCTCAACTTTTATTTAAATATCCTTCGTCATCCGAAATGCAAAAATTGTGAAGAAAGGGAAATTCTACCGTATAAAACAGGGATGAAAACTTCTAAATGTTTACATCCTATCCAAATTCACATAAAACCCAACTAACTCAGCCAGAATAATGAACAAACAACAACGATATAGAAATTGCACTTCTAACATTCCATACAGAACAGTCAGTGGCGTAGCCAAGCGTACGTTTACAAGTACGCAAAAACGTCCACATCGTTTGCGTTAAAATAAAGGGGGGGGGGGAGAGAAAGTGCCTAGCTCCGATCCCTTGGTAATGCCAAAAGAAGATGTCAATAAGACACGGTTTTCAAAGCAAACTACTGTTTGGAAATAACCAAAAGACACAACGAAAAGCTGTTTGCAGCTATTTGCCGCTACTACCGAACTTCTAACGAAGTTCGCCAAAAGTTCCCAAAAAGCAAGTAACAAAATTCAAATGAAGATTCGCCACATGCTTGCCAGAAGAATAAAATTTTTGACCCCAAATACTTTAATAGCCAATGACTGATTTTATTGAATTTGAAGACGTTTATTATAACATTTTCACAAACATGCGGCGAATTAATAATCCATGTAGCACTTAACAATCAATCTAATTAAAATTCAGCTCCCTTTATTTCGTAAACAACATCTGAATTTTGATTATCTAGGTTGCTTAACAATTCAATATCCAAAACATTTTGCAATTAAAATCAAACCAAAAATGTGAAATATCAAAAGTCTAACATGTTTTGAGCTTTCGGAATTTGAGATTTTCAAATATTTAAAACCGTTTTGATATATATTTCAGTTTTTATATCAACAGTTCAAAATATTAAAGCATGCAGTTCGTTTTACACTAATCAGATAAAAAAAATTTCAATGTTTCAGAATTTTAGATATTTGATATTGCAAAATTCTAAATGAACAAATTTTAGATTTTTTAGTGAAAACCCAAAATATCTAAAATGTTTTGAACATTAAGAACATTTGATTTTTGACTAAAAACCTATAAACTTTCTAATATCCTAAATCCTTTATGTCGTTTAAATTCACTGAATTTATTTTAGGCCTATCATACACACATTGCTATTAATAACATGGTGTTAATCTATTCTGATCAAGAAGAAGGGTATATTCAAAGAACACTGAACATTTTGTTTGCGTACGTGCGCCATATCATAACGAAAATCTTCTGTTTCAGTGTTTTCTGGATATACATGTACCTCTGTTCTTGGCCAGAAAAGATTACCATCATGGAAATGATAATAGACCTAACCGGAGAAGTGGGAGGGTTGTGCGCACGCCATCCGGGTAACCACACCATCTGCTACTAATGTAGCAGATGGCCGTCCTAAGTCGGCGCCGATTGTCTAGTCTTGTTGGAGATCCCCTCCTTTCTCATTCAAATCATTAATGTTAATCCAAAACACGACTTGAATTCCATTGAAGTTTGCATTATAAAATATGCTTGTACTCGAAAAATCACTCTGATTTCCATAAGACAATAGTGTTGTGTTCATATCAAAGTATACACTTTTAGGCAGTTTCAATGTCAATCTTGTTTTTGGAAATTCACCATGAATAGAAAAAATAGCAATACAAGGAATTTTAAATGCTTGTGTCGCCTGCGTAACGGCTTCTTCTTTAAATAAGTGGATCAATTATGCAAGTCAAAATCACTTGACTCAAAATTACTGATATCAGTGGGGAAGAATTGTTTAATGAAATTCACATATGAAATATCAAACCTCCTACTTACCGATTAAAAAGGTCAATCTCAAACTTTCAGAAAAGAGGGACAATCATCTAGGTCAAGGTCACTACGTAAAATTTGGTAACAACACAAAGGTCTCATCATGAGAAATACACATGTGAAATCCAATGCCATATCACTTATACAAATCAAAAGATTACGCCAGTCTTTCTTTTTGTTTTGAAAAGTAGGGCAAATATCTAGGTCGTCACTAGGTAAAAAATTATGTATGTTTAGCAAGGTCTTGATACAAGAAATACACATGTGAAATATCAAAGCCTAATCACTTACCAATCAAAAGACATATCCAATCTTAATTTTTTGAAAAGTAGGTCAAATAACTAGATTAAGGTCACAAGGTAAAATATCATCATATAATGGTATGTTTGGAAAGGTCTAGTCACAGGGGATACACATGTAAATTTCAAAGCCCTTACTTACCAATCAGAGGATAAAGCCAATCTTATTTTTTTGAAAAGTAGGTCAAATATCTAGGTCAAGGCCATGAAGTAAAAAATTATGGTATGTGTAGAAAGGTCTTGTCACAGGGAATACAAAATAACTAAGCCCTTTCACTTAAACATCAACTTGTTTTTGAGTAGGTCAAATATCTAGGTAAAGGTAACTTTGTAGAGGACCTTGAGTAAAATTGCTTCCTGCAAATATTCGCTAAATTTTGTCAGCGGTTGTCAAAATGCTTCGGCCAATTACAGCTAGCCCTTGGCGGTCATAATCTATGACCGATCGGTATGAAAATACAAGCATGGTACATGTATAGATGGAATTGGGTATGCAAAAAGCATCGGAATAATTAAACACCTTTTATACAGTGGATAATAATTACCCTACTGACACGAGAAGGACACGTGCTGTGCTGGTAGCGTAGTGTTTAGCGTGGTGGACTACGAACCCATAGGTCGTGGGTTCAAATCTCACCGTCGCCGATCAGTACAAAACCATTGTAACCTTTGGCAAATTACTTTACACTGCATTGCACTCTCTTCACCCAGGAGTAAACCGGGTACCTGGCACATGAGACGAGATAATGTAATGTGAATGAAAAGCATTAGCGCCTAAACGGCAGCTTTGCTTTTATACTCCCAAGGGAGTTGACAATGCATTAGATTGTACAGGTCTCGCCAGGGAGGTGATTGTAGAAGTCGCATGAGGCTCAGGCGAACGAGACTATAAACCATACCTTTACCTTTACTTGGTTTGGCACTTGACCAACCTAGTCTTGTATCTATAAGCGTATTCTCAAGAATTGTACTCTTACTGTGACGACAGGAGTCCATGACATGCCCTGTCCAAATCTCTCTAGAGGTCGGACTTCTCGGATGAAAACATCATGTGTTCGCAACAGCTGGCAGCGCATGGGCTGTATTTTGCACGTCCTCTATTCTGTATCTATTTACATATCAATCTATGTGTTACTTAGGTCCATGCGTCATATTGTCTTGTATGTATGGTAATTTTACACAGAGGAGGTTATTTCACACCACTATTGCATGGTCCGAACGTAATCGGGATAACCACACCATATACTATTGGCGTAGCATATAGCCGTCCTAAGTCGACTCCAGTTGACTTGGTCTCGTCGCTTTTTGTGTGGTATTTTTGTTTGATGTTTCAGAAATCTGTATTCTTTTAGGTGTTCCTTGTTTCTTTTGCTTCTCATGCTGTGTGTGTCAATTCTGTGTATTTACAGGAGTTGTTTTGGGGTTTTGCTGTTGGTGCTGCAACCGGTAACAGGACGATGCGGCCACAAACCAACCTGGCCACTGTGAAATGGGAACCGGCCCCAGACGTTCCGGCCCCAGTCGATCCGGCCCCTAGTCACTCCGGCCACAACTATATACAAGACGATCCGGCCCCGGTTTAATCAAACACATAAGACGACCCGGCCCCTGTGTATATTATCATTCAATTCTTGTACCCCAAGACGATCCAGCCCGTGTATCTTATTTAAATAAACATTGTCCCCAGATGACCCGGCCCCCGTTTAATAAAACACCTAAGACGTATAAATGTACAATATTGTAAATTATATTACGGGGGCCGGATCATCTTGGGTTAAAAATTGTTCATGTAAAAAGTGGCCGGATCGTTTGGGGATATACGTTATACTAGTATTGATTTATTTTCTATAAAAATTTAATGTATTTGTACCGGGGCCGGATCGACTTGGGTACAACATATTCCATATATATACAAGTATACAGGGGCCGGATCGACATGGGGTATAACATATTCCATATATATACAAGTATACAGGGGCCGGATCTACTTGGGGTATAACATATTCCATATATATACAAGTATACAGGGGCCGGATCGATTTGGTGTATAACATATTCCATATATATACAAGAATACAGGGGCCGGATCGTCCGGGGTTTATACATTGACAGGGCCATTGGCCATGGTCAATCTATGTAAAAGTATACGGGGGCCGGATCGTCTGGGGTACCTGTGGCCGAATGCGTCAGTGGCCGCATCGACTGGAGTCAGAGAGCCATGGCCGGATTTGTTTGTGGCCGGAATGTCTAGAAATCGCTGCAACCGAGTGTTGTTGGAGATCCACTCCTTTCTGTTAAATTCTGTGCTGCTTATTTTGAGAAAAAGTAGAAAATGCGTCAGCCAATTAGAGCCAATTGTGGCCATATTTGTAGACCAACCAGCATGAAACATGATGCTTCACTCAGTTAAGTTAAAAGAATAAAAACCCATGAAACTTGTGAACAAACTTGTTTCTCTCAGAATTTAAAATATTTCTTAGCCCCCAAAATGACATTGATCTTTAAGTTAGTTTCCCGACCTTTAAAAGTTCACTGTTTACCAGGCTGTATAGCGCCCACAAAATAGGCGGACTGACAGATGAACATCGCCATATATAATAATGCATCCCGTCGACATATGAACGTATTAACAGCTTTTGCACATGTACATTGCCAAACACTGCTTGCACTTAGGGATACAACATGTAAATAACAATTAAAGATTCCATATCACTACAGTTTCTGATCTTTATTTTTCAACAAACTTCTCAAAGTGATTCATACTGTTATTAATTGTTAGTATCACACCACGCATACATGTATATTGATAATCATAAGAATTTTCTCATTTATTGATTACATGCTATTAGTTTATGAGTATAAATTACATTTAAAAATTGTTAACTAATATAATATCTTTTGAAATAGATGCCTCAGGGACCACATCGCTTACCTGAGTTGCAGACGGAGCGGGAAAATGCATCAGCCAATCAGAGCCTTCGTCGGCCATATTTGTTGATCGATCGGTACGAAAAACACAAACTTGGTAGATGACCTTGAGTACATGTACTTGCTTTCTTCAAGGTTTCGTGAATTTCTTTACAGCGTTGCAGAGAAGTAAACAATTTGTCAGCCGCTCAAAGCCCTTGGCGGCCATATTTGTTGACCGATCGGCACAAGAAGCACAAACTTGGTACATGTAGAGGAATTTGAGTACTTGACAATAGCTCTGAGTGCTTCACTCAGGTGAGCTAAAATGCATACAATGAATTTTTGCAACAAAACAATACTTTCATTTAATTGGGGAAATGACCTGAACATGTCATATTTCTATTTACAGTATATGCGAACCACAATTCCCGAGTGTTTCCGGAATTGTGTGTACATGTAGGGGACCTTGAGTACATGTACTTGCTTCCTGTACGGTTTTGTGAAATTCTGTGCAGCGTTTGCAGAGAAAATAATGAAAAAGTAAACAACCTGGGTCGGACGAATGACAGACGGCGGCCTATGACAATAGCTCCGAGTGCTTCACTCAGGTGAGCTAAAATGCATACAATGAATTTTTGCAATTAAACAATACTTTCATTGAATTGGGGATATGACCTTAACATGTCATATTTCTATTAACGGTATATGCAAACAACCATTCCCGAATTTTTCCGGAATCGTGCTTACTCTAGATTAAATCGTCTATAAATCTAAAACAAAAATCAAATTCAACTTCACTTCGCTATCGACATATGAACCATTGTAACACTGTGTCCTGATACATCTACACAAATGAAAACAAATTAAGATATTTTACACAGTCATACAAAATAACTCACCAGTGTTCAATATTAAACCATTCAAACAATAAGTTCCTACACTTGTAGTTAAACCACATGAGAAGGATTTTGTATGACATCTCTTATACCTTGATCTGAGATGTATGTAAGGGAGAAAAGCCGAAAACTATCTATTATATCCGAAAAAGTACTGATCGCGGCCCGATATATATATAAGAGATGTCATACAAAATCCTTCTCATGTGGTTTAACTACAAGTGTAGGAACTTATATTTCTTGTTCGTGCTCGTTTCACATAAATTTCATGCGAACTTTCATGTAAAGTTCAGGTAAATTTCACATGAATTTCATATGAGGCACAATTGGCTGTGTACCGGGTAAGGAATTTTTGTGTTGAAACATTTCCTGCCAATGCGATATTTAATTTTTTTTTCCTGTGCTAAGCCACTTTTCTTGAAAAGTAAGCCTAGAAAAGATGTTTGGTTGATGGAAGCTCATTTTACGCACCACTCACAAGAGTTATGCGCACGCATCCATTTTATGGAAAATTCGTTAAGCTTTATTTGCTTATCATCGCTTTTGTAACAAACGCATTCCGTTTGATTCATGTTTTTCTGATCAAACTTGGTACAAACAATTCTTTAAAAGTGGTTTGATTGTAATTTTCCGATAAAATACGCGAAATTCATGAAAAGTGTTCAAAATTCAAATTTCATCTGTTTCCGTTGAAAGAAATTACGGGGTTTTTTTTATTTAACGTAAAGAGTGAAATGTTGTATATCAAATCCAATTTTAATTTGAATTCCACATTAACGAAAATCCATACCTGTAGAATGGTAATTTAGAAATTTTGACAAGTATATATTGCTGTTACCATGGTAATTAATCCCATTTAAACTCTACCATGTCTGGCATTGAATATTATGACCAACAATGACTTTGAATATCATGATCAATAATGACATTAAACATAATGAACAATAATGAGACTTTGGTCATGCTAGAAATTTGATTGAGAGTCCTACTTGTAACAGTTCAGCAATAATGGAAAATTTTTAAAGTCGTCGAATTTAGGTAGAAGATTACTTTATCAATAACATACATTAAACTAATACAAATCAATTTTACTGAAAAGTAAAAAAACAAGAGCCCCAGAGGGCACAACGCTCACCTGATACCCATGCACGCTCTAATTGACATACTGACATTGAATACTGATAGTGCCAGTACCAGGATTTTAGCCCACAACCTTTCTAACAAGATTTTTGCCGGATGCAGACAAGTTTTTTTTTTCAGACAACCTTTAAAAGTACAAACAAGAGAAAATAGTCACATTTCAAAACAACAACTTTTTTACTGATTTGAAAAGATGGATTATGCGATCACAAGTCATATGCCCAGCTAGTATAGTTCGATTATGCAACATCAAAAATAAAATCATTTTGTAAAATTCCACATTAATGTGCAACAGAAACAGAATAAAACAATGAAATGATTTCATAAATTAAGTTTATTTAAAATTGAACACCAAACCTTTCATTATTAATAGCTAGTATGCCAGAAAATAATAAAGCCTGTGTTTGTGAAACACGAATGCCCCGCGGTGGCATCTTTGTTGGTATAAACACCATTTTCTGTTAAGTATGTGAGAGGTCAGGGTCAGAGTAATGTTGGTATCAATGGAAAGATCTTGTCACAAAGAATACACATGTACAATATGAAAGCCCTATCACTAACCATTCAAAAGTTATGCCCAATGTTAAAGTTTTTGAAAAGTAGGTCAAAGGTCAAGGTCAAGGTCACGAGGTCAAAAATTTTGGTATCAATGGAAAGGTATTGTCACAAGGAATACACATGTGAAATATGAAAGCTCTATCACCTTCCTATCAAAAGTTATGCCCGATGTAAAGTTTTTCGGACAAACAGACAGACGGACAGGCCAAAAACTATATGCCCCCGTATCTTTGATTCCGGAAGCATTAAAAACAAAGACTTTTCCGTTTTGCCTTTATTCATATTAAATTATACAGAAATCTATGAATGAGAGCTTTTGAATAGTATTGATTTCATCTTAATACATGAAACGTACAGTCAAAATCGTTCTAATCCAATTAACACAGACAAGTTGTTAGCGGACAATATTAATTCAAGTGAGTTGTGCAGAAATTGGAGCCAATTTATTTTCCAAACAGCAGTGTACGGTGTATCAAACCTCATGTCCCAGTGAAGCCAGTTGGACAAATTATTTTCGGTAAATATGCTGAAATGCGGTGCTTGGAAATGTATTTTAAGCATATTGAATCAATAGTCGTGATAAATTTAACTTTGAACTTGATCATGTCTTTTATGCAATCTACAGATAGGTTTGAAAATATGCAAAATTCGGAACATTTTCGATGAGGACGCAGAGTTCCTGTAAAAAAAGTGAAATTTGCGAAAAAAGGACATGAATGACCCCACCCCCCTTTTTTCTTTACATTTTTATGCGTGCCAAAGATTCGCAATCAAAAAAGACCAATTTTACAGACTTCCCGGCATTTCAAGTCAGTCAAAATTTTCAGTGTGCACCTTTTTATTTCCTGTAGTTACCCCTACTAAAGGGGCAAGGAGGTATTGAACCAATCAAATCTGTAACACAAGATATATAGCGACTATGTTTACCATAGATACAGAAATAAGACAGAGAAAATAATCATTAAATAGGGAAATTGTTCTGAAATATGCATGTATGAAAAAAAGCAATCCAAGGAATGCTTGTGTCGCCTGCGTAGCAGATTTTTTTTTTATTGAAATTAGGTCAAATATCAAGGGCAAGGTCACTAGGTTAAAAATTATGGAATGTTTAGAAAGGTCTTTTCATAAGGAATACAAATGTGAAATATCAAAGCCCTATCACTTACCACTCAAAAGATATAGCAAATCATAGATTTGTTGAAAAGTAGGTCAAATATATAGGGCAAGTGCATGAGGTAAAACATAGGTAATCACAGATTACGAAGCTCACCTCGTGACAGCAAAATTCAATTCAAACATATTTCTTAGTACATGTATATTGGCTTTTAAAGGCAAAACCACTCAAGCAGAAAAAGTAGGTCAAGGTCATTTTATGAAAGTTTGATCAAAGATACATCCAATATGCAAGTTTGGTACATGTAGCAGTTATACTTTGCTCAATATTGGCTTTTAAAGGCAAAATCACTCAAGCGGAAAAAGTAGGTCAAGGTCATTTTATGAAAGTTTGATCAAAGATACATCTAATATGCAAGTTTGGAACATCTAGCACTTATACTTTGCTCAATATTGGCTGTTAAAGGCAAAATCACTCAAGCGGAAAAAGTAGGTCAAGGTCATTTTATGAAAGTTTGATCAAAGATACATCCAATATGCAAGTTTGGTACATGTAGCACTTATACTCTGCTCAATATTGGCTTTTAAAAGCGAAATCACTCAAGTGGAAAAAGTAGGTCAGATGCTGCATCCGATGCATGGGTCCATCTCGGCATCCAAAGATGAATCACTTGTGCAAGTTTGGTTACTGTAGCATTAGTACTTTGTCAGATACTGAGCTACCCCAACTTCTTATCCAAATCACTCAAGCGGAAAATGTAGGTCAGATGCTGCATCCGATGCATGGGTTCACCTCAGCATCCAAAGATGAATCACTTGTGCAAGTTTGGTTACTGTAGCATCAGTACTTTGTCAGATACTGAGCTACCCCAAACTTCTTAACCAAGTCACTCAAGCGGAATATGTAGGTCAGATGCTGCATACGATGCATGGGTTCACCTCAGCATCCAAAGATGAATCACTTGTGCCAGTTTGGTTACTGTAGCGTTAGTACTTTGTCAGATACTGAGCTACCCCAAACTTCTTAACCGGACGCGGACGCGGACACAGACGCGGACGCGTGGGGTTATAGCATAAGCTCACTCAACTTCGTCGAGGTGAGCTAAAAATGATGGTATGTGAAGAAAGGTCTTGTCACATGGAATGCACATGTGAAATATCAAAGCCTATCACTCAGCAATCAAAAGAAATAGCCAATCTAAGATTTTTTGAAAAGTAGGTCAAATATCTAGGTCTTGGTCATGAGGTCAAAAGTTATGATATGTGTAGAAAGGCCTTGTCACAAGAAGGAATACACATATGAAATATCAAAGCTCTATCACTTACCAATCAAAAGATATAGCAAATCTTAATTTTTTTGAAAAGTAGGTCAAATATCTAGGTCAAGGTCATGAGGTCAAAATTATGGTATGTGTAGAAAGGTACTGTCAAAAGGAATACACAAGAGAAATATCAAAGCCCTATCACTTGCCAATCAATAGATATAGCCAATCTTGTTTTTTTTTAAAGTAGGTCAAATATCTAGGTCAAGGTCATAAGGTTAAAAAATATAGTATGTGAAAAAAGGGCTTGTCACAAGAAATACACATGTGAAATATCAAAGCCCTATCACTTACCAATCAAAAGATATAGCCAATCTTAGATTTTTTGAAAAGTAGGTCAAATATCTAGGTCAAGGTCACAAGGTCAAAAAATATGGTTTGCGTAGAAAGGTCTTGTCACAAAGATTACACATGTGAAATATCAAAGCCCTATCACTTGCCAATCAAGAGATATAGCCAATATTAGATTTTCAGAAAAGTAGGTCAAATATCTAGATCAAGGTCACAAGGTCAAACATTATATGTGTAGAAAGGTCTAATCACAAGGAATACACATGTGAAATATCAAAGCCCTATCACTAATCAATCAAGAGATATAGCCAATATTAGATTTTTAGAAAAGTAGGTCAAATATCTAGGTCAAGGTCAAAAGGTCAAAAATTATGATATGTGTATAAAGGTCTTGTCACAAGGAATACACATGTGAAATATCAAAGCCCTATCACTTACTAATCAAAAGTTATGGGGTGTGACACCCAAGTGTGACAGACAGACGGACAGACGGAGGGACGGATGGACGGACAGACGAACAACAGACAAAGTGATCCCTAAGTGTCGCTGTGCTTCGCAGGCGACACAAAAAGTCAACATCTTAAAAATAAATTCAGCGTATATTTGATGGCGTATGTGGCCAAGTTAATTCGAAGTATGAAAATAAGTACACAAAGCCAAACTAGCTATAGCTTGTCTTATTTAAAAAATCATTAAAAATCTAAAAGTTGATATTTTGACAAAATTCTTTCACAGTTTCATTTCTAGCGATAAATATAAAAATAAAAAGAGAAAAAAACTGAAAAAGGGAGAAAAAAATTGTTGGGGTCCCGCCGGGGTTTGAAGCTACTCCCCATGGGTCCATTTGGCATGGAAAACATACATTACACCTATGTACAATCTTAAAAAATATTCCTTAAAAATCCAAAAGTGGATATCTTGACAAAATTCTTTCACTTGTAGGGTACCATGCATGAGTACCTCATACCTACAAATTGTCATGACAATCTGAAGAGTGGTTATAGAAAAGAAGCAGAAAATGTATGAAAATCAACCCCCCCCCTTCCTTTTTACATAAGAAAAAAATTCATAAAAAATCAAAAAAATAAATTTTAAGCATAAAATACATATCAAAGCATTAAGTAAGTTAAATATGATAAATATGTAGTAAATGAGTGTATAAAATCATACACTTATTGAGTTATTTAAAGAAATAGTGCAAAAATGTGCATTTCTGACAAAGTCCGAAAAGACGTCAAAAACGCGTCAAAAATTTGACTTCGAAGTGGAACCAAAAATAACAACACTTCTTAAGACATCTCTATAGATCATCCTGATGCTTTCGGTTTGTCGATACATGCTTCGGTTCTGAAGAAGAAGTTTGTCAAAGGAGGGTACCCCCCGTGACCTACTTTTGGCTGTGGTGGCGCCACCTATTGACAGATCCGGACGAAAAACAACAACACTTGTAGGGGACCATGAGTACTTCATACCTACCAAGTTTCATCAAAATCCCTTCAGCCGTTCTGGAGAAGAAGTTTAAAATGTGAAAAGTTTACGACGACGGACGATGGACGCAACACTATGACAATAGCTCACTTGAGCCTATGGCTCAGGTGAGCTAAAAACACATATAATGTTTAATACTATTGTTACAAAATATGGCACAATGAGAAAATATAAAATCTGATATGGCACAAGTTAAGGTAAATATGATAAAATAAGAGTTTTTGTCATCTTGACATTTGGTCACCAAACACTTAATTGTACTTTCTATCAAAATATCATCAAAATTCAAGGAGGTCAACATCTTAGCACGATCGCTCCAATGCTATTTGAACAAAGATTTTATTTGGATATGCTACTGAATCGACACTACAGGAATTTTTGAGCCGCGCACTCTCTGTAAAGTAAATGCAGAAATTTAAATTCTAAAAATAACGTAAGAGGGCGCTAAATGAAATTAATTTGGACTGCTTGTAAAAAGCACTTTGGCTTGAAGCTTCACTGGTGAGAATTTGATAGTAAAACACGTGTCTGGTGCATGAAAATTGGTTTGAAATTTTCTTCAAGAAGGTATAAAGTTGGAACCCATCCGCATTTTTCTATGATAATCTGATTTTTCTTTTGAATATACTCCTTTTAAATGACATGATCTTCTTTAAAAACACACGTTTCTCATTATATAGGATAAAGAAACACAAAACTTTAATGCAAGAAGGACTGAATAGACTGAAAGAATTAGTTAGAATCAAGAAAACCGTTAACGTAACCATTTTATTCACAAATATTTTCCACGCCATAAACATAATGTCATTTTGGCGCTACAATGACGTCACAAGTAAGAGCACTCAAATAATTTTATATGAACATTCCACTGATAAAAAAGGCCTATGGCCGAAACGTTTGGGAGAAAAAAAGGAATGAATTCAATGTATCATATAAATAAATGGATTTCAAAGTAGACCTTGTGACATTGCAGCCGAGATAATCAAAATACATTCATTTTCAGCTTATTGATAATGTCTTCCCTGGATAACGGTTGAACCGTTTCCTCAACATCAGGGCTGGATTCTTGTATGACTGCCTTTAGTTCCTTGATCTTGTCTTTTCCTTGTGTTATCAATTCTCTGTTTGAACAGTTCTCCAAATATTTTCTGGTTTCTAGTACTTTTGACCAAACCATATCCTTTTTAGTCATCACTTCCCCTTCTTTCTCTTTCAATCTTCTGAATGTTTTCTCGTCACCCTCCTTCAAGGTTGCAGCAGTTTGCTGAATTTTTGCTATGACTTCCTTCACAACGGTATCCACCTCTCCATGATTTATATTCATTTGCTTCTCAGCTACTGCAACCTTCTCTAATATGTTTTCAATCTGAGGAATGAGTTTGTCAGCTTCTGTTAATGTTGACCCAACTTCATATCTTGTTTCATTTGCGTACTTTACTATTGTTGTTATTTCGTGACCTTTGTGATCAGGTTCTCTTTCACATAGAATGCAAATTGGTATTTTGTCAGTAATGTAGTACATCTCTAATTCTCTTTCCTCGTGTTGGCTACAGAAGACTTCTTTACGTACTGCATCTTCTTTATCTCTTTCATCTAGGTGTAGAAGTCGATGCAGGCCAGTTTTCTTGCCCATCTTGTGAGAACTTTTGCATGGTGTACAGAAGAAATCACCACAGTTGATACATTTCCATTCTGCTTGGCCATGAGCCCTAGTAAGGCAATACTCCCACTCCTTTTGCCCATATAATACTTGTGCTGTCTGTCTAACACTAAAAGAAATAACAAGTAATAAGATAATCTTTAAAATTACAAGGAATTTGAAAGCATAATACTATATGATGCATTCGCAATCTTAAAGTAACCCAGGAGTCCACGAATAGCCAAGTTTGACCAACTTCATCTTCATCTTAGACACATTCGAAAATTTCTATTATCAAAATTTCTTGAAATCTTTAAACATCATATCCCGCCCATCCTTCTACGTTTTTCGGTACATTTTCTTACATAAAAATTTTCACACTTTTTGGCCATATTACGTTGTTTAAATTGAAGATCACTGACGAAGGTTAAGTACCCGACACGTGCATATATAGCCTCTGCTTAAAATTTATCTGCTCTTAAATGATGGTATTGAATTTGAAGACGTTTAACATTGAAGAAGGGAGATGATGCCTAACAAGAAGCGCACGTTCATTGTGACAAGACCTTTCCACTGATACCAATACTTTGCCCCGTGACCTTAACTCAATATCCGAGATAATCGGCGAAGAAGAAAGCTCAGGCATTTTTAGAAATATACAAGCAAACAGAAACAACTAGAACTGCCCTAAAGTGGACGAATTATTCCTCCTGCAGAACGTTTTAATAAACGGTAACCATTTATGACAAAACGTTAGATTGTTCAAACTGAAACTCTCATTCAGCGCTGAATGTTCTGTGGTGAATGTGTGCATGAGATATAAATGGCCTGCCATATACAGTACAAAAGATATATGCTTTCAAAAATTATTAACTTGTTGTATATGGTCAAGGTAACAAGGTCAAAAGGCATGGTACCAAAATACAGTACTATTTATGGTAAATGTGTGTATGGAATATGAAAGACCTACCATTCTTGGTATAAAAGAAATCTGCTTTCAAAACTTTTCATCTAAATGTGGTATAGGTTGAAGGTCAAGGTCACCTTGTCAAAAGTCATGATACCAAACTGCAGTACTCATTGTAGTGAATTTAATGTATGTATGAAATATAAAAAGGCCTACCATATACAGTATAAAGAAAGATCTGCTTTCAAAACTTCTCAACCTAAAATGTTGTATAGAGTAAAGGTCAAAGTCACAAGGTCACAGCTTCAAAAGTCATGGTACCATAATACAGTACACTTTATGGTAAACGTGTGTATGAAATGCCTAACATTAATAGCATAAAAGAAATCTGCTTTTAAAACTTCTTAACCTAAAATGTTGTATAGGGTGAAGGTTAAGGTAACATAATCAAAAGCCATGATACCACACTGTAGCAATCTTTGTGCTAAATGTGTGTACTTAATATGAAAGGCCAACCATTAATAGTACAAAAGAAATCTTCTGTCAAAACTTCTTTAACGGACAGACAGACAAACGGACGGTCAGACAGTATGTACCCCTAAACTACAATTAAGTGGGATATAACAAAATAATTTACAAATAAAACCTGTGTTTGCGAAACACGAATACGTGTACCCCCGTAGGCATCTATGTTTGTACTAACACCATTTTCTGTTCAGAAGGTGAAAGGTCAAATCTTATGCCCTATGTTAAAGTTTGGAGAAGACAAAGGTCAAGGTAAAAGTTAAGAGGTCAAAAGAATCGGTATCAATGAAAAGTTCTTGTCACGCGGAATTCACATGTGAAATATCAAATCCCTATCACTTATTATTTAAAAGGTATGCTCAAAGTTAAAGTTTTTGAAAAGGAGGTCAAAGGTCAAAAATAAGGTCACGGGGTAAAACTATTGGTATCAGAAATGCGGGTCAGATGAAGTCTCCGTACCATGCATTGTAGTTAGCATCCTCAGATGCATCATCCATGCAAGTTTGGTTCATGTATGACTTATAGTAAGGTGGGAATGAACCTGTCCCATTTACCTAACCTGGTCACTCAAGCGTGAAATTTGGGTCAAATGCGGCCTCCCTACCATGAAATGTGGTCAGCATCCTCAGATGCATCATCCATGCAAGTTTTGTTCATTCTCCGTACCATGCATTGTAGTAGGCATCCTCAGATGCATCATCCATGCAAGTTTGGTTCATGTAGAACTTAAAGTAATGCGGGAATGGACCTGTCCCACTTTACCTAACCTAGTCACTCAAGCTTGAAATGTGGGTCAGATGCAGCATCTGTACCATGTTCTGCAATAAGAACCCTCAAATGCATCACCCACACAACTTTGGATGACCTAGGACTTATATAAAGGCGGGAATTGACATGTCCCATTTTACATAACCTACTCACTCAAGCATGGAATGTGGGTCAGATGCAGCCTCCGTATCATGCATTTTAGTAAGCATCCTCAGATGCATCATCCATGGATGACCTAGGACTTATATTAAGGCGGGAATTGACCTGTTCCATTTTACTTAACCTGCTTACTCAAACGTGAAATGTGGGCCAATTGCAGCATTTGTACTATGCATTGTAGTGAGCATCCTCAGATGCATCGTCCATGCAAGTATGGTTGTCATTGGTTGGTGTAGGACTTATATTAAGGAGAGGATTGGACGTGTCCTATTTTACCGAACCTGCTCATCCAAGCGTGAAATGTGGGTCAGATGCAGCATCTGTACTATGCATTGTAGTAAACATCATCAGATGTATCATACTTCAAGTATTGTTCATGTAGGACTTAAAGTAAGGTAGGAATGGAGCTCTAACATTTAATCAACCTGCTCACTCAAACTTGAAATGTAGGTCAGATGCAGCTTTTGTACCATGCATTGTAGTAAGCATCCCCAGACGTATCATCAATGCAGTGCAAGTTTGGTTGATGTAGGGCTTATACATGTTGTAGCAAGGCGGGGATTGACCTGTCCTATTTTATCTGACCTGCTCACTCAAGCGTGAAATGTGGGTAATATACAGCCTCCGTACCATGCATTGTAGTAAGTATCCTCAGATGCATCATCCATGCACGTTTTGCTGACGAAGGATTTACAGTAAGGCGGGAACGGACCTGTCACATTTTACCTTACCTGCTCACTCAAGAGTGACGTGTGGGTGAGGTGCAGACTTCGTGCCATTGTTTGTAGTGAGCATCGTTAGATGTATCACCCATGCATGTTTGATTGATATAGGACTTATAGTAAGGCAGGAAATGACTTGTCTCATTTTACCTTACCTGCTCACTCAAGAGTGACATTTGGGTGAGATGCAGCATCTTTATCATGCATTTTAGTGAGCATCCTTAAATGTACATCCTAATAGCACATTATGACAAATATGGATAATGACCATATCCCTGTATAAAGCACAAAATCGATAATTCAGAAAATCAGAAACCGAAGGCATACAAAATCAGTATAAAACAGGAACCAAAGCAAACAAATAAAAACCTCTACCATATGAAAAGAAGCGAACTCCCGATATGGGAGTGAGACCAGGTGCCCAGGAAGAGTAAGCATCTCCTGCTTGCATGCAACATCCGCCGCTTCAATTCGGTAAAATGTCACACCTGGTTAATTCCATTTCGGAAGACAAAGAGTGCAATCTTTGGTTGGATGGTTAAAATGGTCTATGACAGAATATCATTCACCATTCTGAAGAGTGGGACATCATAGTGTATGACGAGTTCCCCATATCGACCGTAGAATTTCCTCAGTGACGATGTTAGTCGGTCACAAACATATCCCTGACTGAGAAGCTTATCTGAAAGACGTCTAGCTCTCAGAACAAAATCCGTATATTTGGTACTTGCTCTGGCATAGCGTATCAACTGAGATATGAACACGCCATAAGCTGGCGATGAAGGGATGTTGCTACTCAGAAAGGGAAAGTTTGTAATGCTGAAATTGAAGTCGTCACGTTTGTCATAGAGTGAGGTGTTCATGTGACCATCAGTGTCGTAGGACAACATTATGTCCAAATAGGATGCTGAATTATTTGTTTCTGTAGTTTCTTTGACTTCAAGCTCCGAAGGATAGATACTGCTCAGATAATCCGCGAATTTTGGATTATTGATGGACAACACATCATCTATGTATCTGTAAGTGAAGTTGAAGTCAGAAGCTAAATATCTTTTCCCTTCAGAGATCAAAGATTGAATGAATTCAGCTTCGTATGAGTAAAGGAAAATGTCGGCAAGGAGTGGGGCACAATTGGTCCCCATTGGAATTCCGACAATTTGCTGGAAGACCTTTCCTCCAAACACCACAAAAATGTTGTCGATCAAAAAGTTTAACATCTGAATAATATCTGTTTCAGTGTACTTATTTTCAGAATCGGATTTTTCTTTTACAAAGTAGGTTTTGTCAAAGTTCACAACAATAAATTTGTATTTGCGATTACCGTTCTTACTTGTAAACGCATTACTTATAATTTTTGCGAGTCTTTCTTTCAATTTAGAATGTGGAATTGTAGTGTAAAGTGTCGAAAAATCAAAGGGTTTGATCGAATGGACTTTACTAAAATGAGTGGATTTCAGATGTTCTAAAAGTTCCTTCGAATTCTTTAAAATCCACATCTGGTTGATACCACTGCGAGAATATACTGTCGAACAATATTTTTGAAGCCCAGATTTGATTTCAGATAAAACTTTGGTGAGTAAGATCGATACAGATTTGGTAGAACATTTTGAGGAACCAGCGATGAAACGTTGTTTGTACGGATTCTTTTGCATTTTAGGTATGCAGTATAAGTATGGTAAATCTAAATCTAAATTGTTAGTACGGAAGCCAAAGGAAGCAAGAGCTGATTTGTGGTTATCTATTATTTCAGAGGCCGAAAGGTTTGTTGGGGTGTAGGTGGGATTTCCAGGTGTTGAATTTAGACCCAACTCTTTAACTAGACTGTCGAAATAGTACTTTTTGCAAGTAAATGTGTAATTATTTGAGGCTTTGTCCGCTGGTGTGATGACATAATGTTCTTGGAGATAGTTAAGCTCTGTGATAACATCAGGGTCTTTAAATATAGACTCGAATCTGGTGTTCACAGTTGATTTTAATCGGTTAATTCTAGATAAAAGTAAACCTCTGGTGGATTTTATCCATTCGGAAAGGGTGTCGAGCTGTACATCCTCTTTCTTTGCCCAACGTCTTGCATATTCCTCACAAGAGTCCATGATAATTTTGAAATTTTGGTTCCATGTAATGGACATACTTTCTCTGTATTTGGGACCCTTTTTTAACAATTCTCTCAACTTGTCGTTCTTGACTATACTAAGGTCACCAGTAATAACGTGTCCACAAGGAGAGTAGTTGAAATCCGATGAAGAACATTCGCAAGAAAGTGGATGTAGTGAGGGATTACTTAAATCAATACACTGCAAGAATCGTTTGTAATTGTAAATTTTAGATGCAACTGTAGGTGTGTAGCTATAGGAAATACAAGGAGTTTCTTTTCTTTTGAAATATGGTGGGATTTTTTCTTTGACAGCTTTGTGATTCAAAATTTGACCAAGATTCAATTTATCAATACCTTTGTTTGCAAATCTTATTTTAATGAAAGGACGGTTTGTTTTCTCCTCTGATTTATCTGATCTAACTGCTTGAAATAAACGAAAAGTAGAAATGTCCAAGATGACTCCTTGTAGTCTGTATTCTGGGGAACTTGCATCGGTGTATGTGAGGTCCTTCGTATATTCGTAGATTTCGTGTAACATCCGTAAAGGAACAGAATATAATTTGGTACGAATATAATGCAGGCCTAGAGGCTCATTCAAAAATGGAATCAAGTCATCGAAGGAGAAACTATGTATCTCAGGCCTATTATATTTACGAATGCCATGACTTCGAGGTCTTCTTTGTGGTCTGTTGAATAAGCTTGTCACATTTACCGATTGACAACCGGGACTTGTTAAGTTTCCTATGGTGCTGATATTATCGTTGCACCCATAGGGCGCTGCAGTGTTAAGATTTGTTATCCAGAATTCTTCTCTGTTGCGACGGAAAGGTGTGCTCAAATTGGGATTGTTTGAATGTGGAATTGTAGTGTAAGTGTCGAAAAATCAAAGGCTTTGATCGAATGGACTTTACTAAAATGAGTGGATTTCAGATGTTCTAAAAGTTCCTTCGAATTCTTTAAAATCCACATCTGGTTCATACCACTGCGAGAATATACTAAACTTTTAAATATATTAGGCCCAGGTTAAAGTTTTTAAGAGGAATCAATCTCCAAGATCAAGGTCAGCAGGTCAAACGTCATGATCCAAAATGAGAGGTTTAAAGTTAAGATGAATCTACATGTGAAATATCAAAGCCCTACAATCTTTTAGTACATGAAATATAGCTAAGGTTGAAGTCTTTTTAGGTAGGTGAAACTCTATGGTCAAGGTCACCAGATCAAAAGTCATGGTCCAAAATGAGAGGTCTGGTCAAGAGGAATCCACATTTGAAATATCAAAGCCCTACACACTCTTATAATACATGAGATATAGCCCAGGTTAAAGTTCCTTTTTTAAAGTGTGTAAAATTCCAAGGTCATGTGAAACACCAAAGCCCTACCCTTGTCGTACTAGCATCATATCCCTCCAATCCTGCTACGTTGTGGGTATATTTGGACAAAACTTTCAACCATATTTTATTGTTTGAGAATCACTGACGAAGGTGAAGTAACTGAAACGTGAATGTCTGGTCCATGCAGCAAATTTATCCGACGTGCTCTTAAATGATGCTTTGAATTTGAATACGTAATACATATATGAGATAAAGCACAGGTAAAAGTTTTTTTTAATTAGGTAAAACTCCAAGGTCATGTTCAATAGGTCAAAAGTGATGATTTCAAATGAAAGGTCATGAGGTATCAACATGTGAAATGCCAAAGCCCTACCCCTTAATGTTTTGTACGACACTAACGATCAGGCTATGACTGGGCTAGCTCCCGGACATTCGTCACAGCTCGCTAATGAGTAAAAAAATGAGCGAAAGACAGGGAAGTTTGCAAGGGAACGTTGTCAAAACTTTTGAAGGAAGAAATGAGAACTGACACCGAATACAGAGATTATGGGAACACGTTGATAATCATTGTAACATTAAGAAAATTATATTCATGGAATAGGGATATTAACCACAATCTTTGTCCTCCATTATGATTTATTATTTGAATCAGATATAAAATTTCTATTTATACGTTATGTGTCTTTTGCCTAATTGTTACATTTTCTATATAGAAATAGCCTAAGATAGTGCATGTTTTGTTGATATGGTTTTCATTTTCGTGCGTGAACAACGACAGCGGGTGCGGCTAGCCAAACAGGGGATGCTTACTCCTCCCGGGTGCCTGGTTCCACCTCTAGCTTGCTAGGGGTCTGTGGATGCTTAATTTGGTGTTCCATGTGAGTGCTGTTGAGATTGTTGTCAGGATCTTCTTAATCTCATACATGTTATCATTGTTTATCCTGAACACTTTTTTATTACTATGTTATGTAATTGTTCATCACTTCTCAATACAACAATTTACTATACGTGTACTTATTTAAGCGTGACCAAATTCTAGCGCAAACCGTGCAAAAATGGGAAAATTGACATTATCATATTAGCGTAATCATGAATTAGAGCATATGACATATTTTCAACATTCATTTACGAAAGTTCAATAATTTAGCGTAGTCTCTAATTAGCGCAGTCTTTAGCGCAATGCTGCAACAGGGTCTTGTTGGAGATCCCCTCCCTTCTTTTATAGCGCTAACTCTGCTAAAATATGAACCCCGCTAGAATAAGTACACATACAGTATATTGGTTTATGGGAATAAAATCTTTAAAACTTTAGCCACTTAAGTTCAAATTCGATAGTGTTGTTATAGGCAACTTGCATGGATTTTTTTGTTGTTGCTAAGCCTATACTTTGCCTATACAGCATAAATAAAGAACTTTATCTTCCCCTTCCTCATTCTCTTAATTAAAAAATCTTTAAATTATATTGCAAAATTAAGAAAAGTCTATAGCACATGTGGAAGTTGGATAAATAATACATCGCGGGTACTGAACAGGACCATCTTCAATCAATTCCGTCCTTGGGCTAGTTTCACTAGATAGTGTTGTCTATCATGTTTATATCGTGCTGTTATTTCTGTCTGTCTTTTCTTCTTTTCTCGTGCGAACGTTCTTTAAAAAATTCAAGTCGACTTGTATACCTATTGATTGTGACTTTTGGATGCTGACTCAAGTGAAAAAGAACAGTTAAGACTCAACTAATACTTAACTAAGGCTCAACAAGACCTCAGCGTAGTCTCTACAGAGGATACCTGAGCTAACGGACGTTTCAATCCGTAAGATCTTTCGCACAAAGACTAATTTCACTCTAATTTCTATTTCATACTGACCAGTTTCTCATATCATTCAAGGGTGCAATTAACTATGTTATATTTGTTGGGGTCAGTGAAGGAAGACGTAATTTGCAAAACTATGGCTCGAGATTTTTATCGACAAAAACATGCAATTTCGGACAATAGAAAGCAAACAGAAAAAAAGTTGAAATAAAAAAATGTATCTGAATAATGCAGGTGCTGTAATTGAAATTGTCAAATAAAATTAATATGTGAAAGATCAGACCTCTTACTTACTGATTAAAAGATATCGTCAATCTCAAATTTAAAAAAAGGGTACGTCTATGTTAAGGTCTCCACGTAACAATAACATTGGTAACAAAGCAAGGTCTCTTCATAAGATATACATATGTAAAATATTAAAGCCGTATCACTAACGAATCAAAAAATTTAGCTAGTCTCAAATATCAAGGTCAAGGTCACTTAGTCATAAATCATGGCATGTTTAGAATGTTCTTGTTACAATGAATAAACATGTGAAATATCAAAGCCCTATCACTTACCAATCAGTAGACATATCCAATACTAATTTCCAAATAAAGTAGGTCAAATATCAAGATCAAGGTCATTAGGTAAAAAGATATAGTATGTGTAGAAAGTTTTGGTCACAAGAAATACACGTGTGAATTCAAAAACCCAATCACTTACCAATTAAAAGATATATACAAACCATTTTTGGCCGGATTGCGAAGCAAAATCCGGTCTATGAAATGGCGAAATCCGTCTGTCCGTCTGTCTGTCTGTCTGTCTGTCCGTCCGTCAGTGTGTCGACATTTTGGTTAAAGTGTTGCATTTAAGTCCGTTGAGAGAAAACTGTTTGGAGGAGCAACTTGGAACTTGACAAGATAGACACTGATGAGACGAATCAAACACAGCAACAAAATTTGTCCTAGTGACCTTGACCTTGGAGTTTGACCTTCTTTTGAAAAACTTTAACCTTGGCCATAGCTTTTGAATGGTAAGTGATAGGGCTTTCATATTTCACTTGTGTATTTTTTGTGACAAGGCCTTTCCATGGATACCAAAAATTTTTACCTTGTGACCTTGACCTTGGGGTTTGGCCTACTTTTGAAAAACTTAAACCTTGGCAATAGCTTTTGAATGGCAAGTTATAGGGCTTTCATATTTCACTTGTGTATTTCTTGTGACAAGGCCTTTCCATGGATACCAAAAAATTTTACCTCGTGACCTTGACCTTGGAGTTTGACCCACTTTTGAAAAACTTTAACCTTGGCTATAACTTTTGAAAGGTAAATGATAGGGCTTTTATATTTCATATATGTATTCCTCGTCACAAGACCTCACCATGGATACCAAAAGTTTGACCTTGTGACCTTGACCATGGAGATTGACCTACTTTTAAAAATGATAAATCTGGGCTATATCTCATGAACTATAGAGGTTATGGCTTTGAAATTTCACATGCAGAATCTTTATGACCAGACCTTTCAGTTGATATCATAAGTGTTGACCTTGTGACCTTGACATTGACCTTTGACCTACTTTTGAACCATAAGAGGTAGGGTTTTGATATTTCACATATAGATTCCTCATGACCAGAACTTCGATTTGATATCATGACTTTTGACTAAGTGACCTTGACATTGACCTACTTTTGAACTATAAGAGGTAGGGTTTTGATATTTCACATGTAGATTCCTCATGACCATACCTTTTCATTTGATATCATGAGTTTTGACCTTGTGACCTTGACATTGACCTTTGATCTACTTTTGAACCATAAGAGGTAGGATTTTGATATTTCAGTTGTAGAATCCTCATGACCACACCTTTCATTTGATATCATGACTTTTGATCAAATGACTTCTCCTGACTTCATGAATGTGGAAGGGAACCTTTAGATATTAAAATAATTACAAAAATATTAACATATTGGACAAAACTCATCACACGACAGGGTAATATAATTGCTTCAATAATTTATAAATTTGGATATTCTCCTTACTGTGAACATCATGCGAAATTCCCATAGATAAACAATATTGAAAATGTGCTAAATCAATTTAGATTATCAAATATTTGGCAATCTCAGTCGTTCCCTAGTGATAAGTGGTTAAAATCAAAGGTAATTTGTCATAACAGATCAATTTAAACAACAATGGATTTCGAACATAAATAACTCACCAAAATCTTTAAATTACAGAATTTATAAAGAATGACTTGTTTTGAAAATCATTTTTAATCTACTTTCAACTCAAGATGTAATAAAATTTTGTAAATTAAGAACCTGTAGCAATCATCTTCCTATAGAAATTGGCTGATGGAGTAATGCTCCTAGAGAAAACAGAGTCTTTCAAAAGTAAGTTCCATTATATTTTAAGTTGTAATTTTCTTCAAACTGACAGAACAGCTCTCTTACCAATAGATAAATTAGGAATAAAAGTATAAGATCATTAAGGCCATCATGTTATCAAATAAACAGACAGTACCACGTAAACTATGTATATTCATTTGTAAGATAAATAAGGCTTACGCCCTCATTTAAACTATTAAATAAATCTCTCTCTCTCTATCTTTCTCTCTCTTAGTGTCCAGATATGATAACATTTATTGTTTTTATGTCATATCCACGCATGAATTTCGTATTATTATATCTTGAAATTTGTTTTTTTCTCTATGTTATTTTAAAAAGGTTATGCGAATAAATTGATTGATTGGAAAGGTCTTGTCACAAGGAATCCTCATGTGGAATATAAAAGCCCTATCACTTACCAATCAAAAGATATAGGCAATCTCATTTTTTTAATCAAATACCTCGGTCAAGGTCACTAGGTTAAACAATATGGCATGTGTAGAAAGGTCTTGTCACAAGGAATACACATGTGAAATTTCAAAGCCTTATCACTAACCAATCTAAAGTTAAGGGCTGTAACACCAAAAGTGTGACAGACAGACAGACAGACGGACAACAGAAAAAGCAATACTAAGTGTCGCTTATAATGCTTCGCAGGTGACACAACTAGAAGTCTCTGACGAGACTTAAGCTCTCCTGGTTGTTAATTAAAATTCATCTGAGTGACGCAACTATTTTCTATGCCCAAGGGTAACGGGCTAAAAAGTACATCGGATGCCCAAGTGTTACATTAAGCGTTAGTCGATCTAAACATCGCAAAAATCTTTTTATAAGTCATACTTTCTAAGTAATGGTGTTCAGAAGATTACATAGATTTGTACACTAGAAAATGACCACATCCATTTTCCAAGACCCTGGAGGTCAGGGGCTAAAATGATAATCAAGTGTATAATCAAACCACATACGCTTTACATATGTATTATGCAATAAAGCCTGTGTTTGTGAAACACGAATGCCCCCGGTGGCATCTTTGTTAGTATAAACACTATTTTCTGTTAAGTACATGTATGTGAAAGGTCAAGGTCAGGGTCACAGGGTTAAAAGGTCAAAGATCAAGGTCAGGAGGTAAAAAAATTGGTATCAATGGAAAGGTCTTGTTACAATGAATACACATATACATACACATATGAAATTTGAAAGCCCTATCACTTACCATTAACAAGAGCCCCAGGGGGCACAACGCTCACCTGATACCCATGCACGCTCTAATTGACATACTGCTATATGAATACTGATAGTGCCAGTACCGGGATTTTAGCCCACAACCTTTCTAAAAACATTTTTGCCGGATGCAGAGAAGTTTTTTTTTCAGACAACCTTTAAAAGTACAAACAAGAAAAAATAGTCACATTTCAAAACAATAACTTTTTTTAAGTCATATGCCCAACTAGTATAGTTCAATTATGCAACATCAAAAATAAAATCATATTGTAAAATCCCACTTTAATGCGCAGCAGAAAAAGAATAAAACAATGAAATGATTTCATAAATTAAGTTTATTTAAAACTGAACGACCATACCTTTCATTATTGATAGCTAGCATGCCAGAAATTATAAAGCCTGACAGGCTGTGTTTGTGAAACGAGAATGCCCCCGGCGGCATCTTTGTTAGTATAAACGCCATTTTCTGTTAAGTATGTGAGAGGTCAGGGTCAGCGTAATATTGGTATCTATGGAAATATCTTGTCACAAGGAATACACATGTAAAATATGAAAGCCCTATCACTAACCAATCAAAAGTTATGCGCAATGTTTAAGTTTTTGAGAAGTACGTCAAAGGTCAAGGTTATGGTCACGAGGTCAAAATTTTGGTATCAATGGAAAGGTATTGTCACAAGGAATACACAAAACCAAGTAAGTATAAAATAATAAGTGACATTAGAAATGTAAATTTTAGTTCAGATCTCTCTGTTCTTATAGAGACAATAAATCTATATTCAATAATAAAATTTGAACTTTTTCACCAAATAACTTTGATTTATATCCAAGGATAGCCCATTTAAGCTTTTACAAAGCTTATTTCCAAAGACACTCACTAGGACTTTTACAATATTTTTTTTTTGGAAGATGAATTAAAATGGAATATTTTCATACACTTGAATCTTTAAGACTTGACTTACCACTGCAATAACTTTTTCCCTTGCAACCCCCTCCAAATCAAATTTTTCTGACTATCATACCCCCCCCCCCCCCGCATTTGCAGATATATCTTTGTATGCAATAGTCGCTCAGAGCGAAATATTACTTATAGTCCTAATATTGAATTTCTATGGGATATTTAACCAAATCAGCATGCAGCAAGTAACATGTCACACTACGTATATGAATACATAGCCGTAGGCCTAGATCCAACTCGAAAACATGTTTATACATCAAAATAATTTAAACCTAGGAATTGATTACTTCAAGAACTATACCATCATGTATTTGTTTTAACATAACAGTGTTACTAATCTAATTTATGTGAAAAATCGCTGACTTACCTTCACAGCGCTTCGTTGTTTCGGTACGTATATTGAAAGTGAAAGTACTTTCTATGCCTCCCGGTGGGGGCGCTGCGGACACGTGAACATATTGTGCTATTTTTAGAGTCGGCGATCCCTCTTGATATACGTCGAAGGTGTAACTACAGTTAATCATTTTAGCAGGGAATCCCTTCCCTTTTGACTGGTGAACCGGGCTGAATAGAAGGTGTCACCTCATTGGACATAACTATTGAAAATTTAAAAATAGCACATAAAATCAATGTATGATTCCCTGCTGTCTGTAGAAATTGAGTTTTGAACATGATTTTGCCTTATATGTAATCAATAGATCGATTTGAAAATATATAAAAATTAGCAAATTTTCAATTCGGAAGGAGGGGTCATTAAACAAGTGAATTTTGCAGAAAAGGTATGCATGACCCCCTTTTTTCTTTCGTTTTTATACGTGCCAAAGATGACCTAGGCCAAAAATATTCCTTAAAAATCTAAAAGTGGATATCTTGACAAAATTCTTTCACTTGTAGGGTACCATGCATGAGTACCTCATATCTACAAAATGTCATGACAATCTGAAGAGTGGTTATAGAAAAGAAGCAGAAAATGTATGAAAATCACCCCCCCCCCTTCCTTTTTACATAAGAAAAAAATTCATAAAAAATCAAAAAAATAAATTTTAAGCATAAAATGCATATCAAAGCATTAAGTAAGTTAAATATGATAAATATGTAGTAAATGAGTGTGTAAAATCATACACTTATTGAGTTATTTAAAGAAATAGTGCAAAAATGTGCATTTCTGACTAAGTCCGAAAAGACGTCAAAAACGCGTCAAAAATTTGACTTCGAAGTGGAACCAAAAATAACAACACTTCTTAAGACATCTCTCTAGATCATCCTGATGCTTTCGGTTTGTCGATACATGCTTCGGTTCTGAAGAAGAAGTTTGTCAAAGGAGGGTACCCCCCGTGACCTACTTTTTGCTGTGGTGGCGCCACCTGTTGACAGATCCGGACGAAAAACAACAACACTTGTAGGGGACCATGAGTACTTCATACCTACCAAGTTTCATCAAAATCCCTTCAGCCGTTCTGGAGAAGAAGTTTAAAATGTGAAAAGTTTACGACGACGACGGACGACGACGACGACGACGACGACGACGACGCCGACGCCGACGCCGGACGACGGACGACGGACGCAACACTATGACAATAGCTCACTTGAGCCTATGGCTCAGGTGAGCTAAAAAGGGAAAAAAAATTTTGTCGGGATCCCGTCGGGGTTTGAAGCCGATCCCCATGGGTCCATTGGGCATGGAAAACATACATTATACCTATGTACAATCTTAAAAAATATTCCTTAAAAATCTAAAAGTGGATATCTTGACAAAATTCTTTCACTTGTAGGGTACCATGCATGAGTACCTCATATCTACAAAATGTCATGACAATCTGAAGAGTGGTTATAGAAAAGAAGCAGAAAATGTATGAAAATCACCCCCCCCCCTTCCTTTTTACATAAGAAAAAAATTCATAAAAAATCAAAAAAATAAATTTTAAGCATAAAATGCATATCAAAGCATTAAGTAAGTTAAATATGATAAATATGTAGTAAATGAGTGTGTAAAATCATACACTTATTGAGTTATTTAAAGAAATAGTGCAAAAATGTGCATTTCTGACTAAGTCCGAAAAGACGTCAAAAACGCGTCAAAAATTTGACTTCGAAGTGGAACCAAAAATAACAACACTTCTTAAGACATCTCTCTAGATCATCCTGATGCTTTCGGTTTGTCGATACATGCTTCGGTTCTGAAGAAGAAGTTTGTCAAAGGAGGGTACCCCCCGTGACCTACTTTTTGCTGTGGTGGCGCCACCTGTTGACAGATCCGGACGAAAAACAACAACACTTGTAGGGGACCATGAGTACTTCATACCTACCAAGTTTCATCAAAATCCCTTCAGCCGTTCTGGAGAAGAAGTTTAAAATGTGAAAAGTTTACGACGACGACGGACGACGACGACGACGACGACGACGACGACGCCGACGCCGGACGACGGACGACGGACGCAACACTATGACAATAGCTCACTTGAGCCTATGGCTCAGGTGAGCTAAAAAGGGAAAAAAAATTTTGTCGGGATCCCGTCGGGGTTTGAAGCCGATCCCCATGGGTCCATTGGGCATGGAAAACATACATTATACCTATGTACAATCTTAAAAAATATTCCTTAAAAATCTAAAAGTGGATATCTTGACAAAATTCTTTCACTTGTAGGGTACCATGCATGAGTACCTCATATCTACAAAATGTCATGACAATCTGAAGAGTGGTTATAGAAAAGAAGCAGAAAATGTATGAAAATCACCCCCCCCCCTTCCTTTTTACATAAGAAAAAAATTCATAAAAAATCAAAAAAATAAATTTTAAGCATAAAATGCATATCAAAGCATTAAGTAAGTTAAATATGATAAATATGTAGTAAATGAGTGTGTAAAATCATACACTTATTGAGTTATTTAAAGAAATAGTGCAAAAATGTGCATTTCTGACTAAGTCCGAAAAGACGTCAAAAACGCGTCAAAAATTTGACTTCGAAGTGGAACCAAAAATAACAACACTTCTTAAGACATCTCTCTAGATCATCCTGATGCTTTCGGTTTGTCGATACATGCTTCGGTTCTGAAGAAGAAGTTTGTCAAAGGAGGGTACCCCCCGTGACCTACTTTTTGCTGTGGTGGCGCCACCTGTTGACAGATCCGGACGAAAAACAACAACACTTGTAGGGGACCATGAGTACTTCATACCTACCAAGTTTCATCAAAATCCCTTCAGCCGTTCTGGAGAAGAAGTTTAAAATGTGAAAAGTTTACGACGACGACGGACGACGACGACGACGACGACGACGACGACGCCGACGCCGGACGACGGACGACGGACGCAACACTATGACAATAGCTCACTTGAGCCTATGGCTCAGGTGAGCTAAAAACTTATGCCCAATGTTAAAGTATTTTAAAAAGTAGGTCAAAGGTCAAGGTCAAGGTAACAAGGTCAAAACTTTTGGTATCAATGGAAAGGTCTTGTCACAATAAATACATATGTGAAATATGAAAGCCCTATCACTTCCCATTCAAAACTTATGCCAAATGTTAAAGTTTTTAAAAGAGGGTCAAAGGTCAAGGTCAAGGTCACAAGGTCAAAACGTTTGGTATCAATGGAAAGGTCTTGTCACAAGGAATGCACATGTGAAATATGAAAGCCCTATCACTTCCCATTCAAAAGTTATGTCCAATGTTAAAGTTTTTCGGACAAACAGACATACAGACAAACAGACAGACAAACAGGCCAAAAACTATATGTCCCCGAATCCTTGATTCCGGGGGCATAAAAGAATTTATACTCTATCAATCATGCACTTTGAGAATTGGTGTTCACAAGAATGCATAATATATATAGGAGAAAATGACCACACCGATTTTCCAAGACCCTTGGGCTCTGAATCTCAAACAAAACATCAGGTACATGTACACAACTTGACCATTAACCCATCATGTTGTAAAAGGAATTGACTTTGTATCCTTTATACTCTGAATTCTTAAAATGATGACCACAAAATAACAGTAAGTTATATACATGTATATATATAGGAGGAAATTACCACATCCATTTCCTAAGACCCTGGGGGTCGGGGACTCAGATGAAAAATCAGGTGCACACCTAGATCATAGACCTTTAATATCGCAAAAAGAATTGACTTCTTATCATTTATACTTTCTGAGAAATGGTGACAACAAGATAACATAGAGTTATTTAGGAGAAAATGACCACACCCATTTTCTAAGACCCTGGGGCAAGGGGCTCAAAAATATCTTGTGTACAGCTTGATCATACCGGTAGATCTATTATATATCAAAAAGAAAATTCTTTCTATTATTTTAATTTCTGAAAAATGATGACCACATGATTGGATTGAGTTTTTGGCCATATTACATTGTTTAGACTAAGGATCACTGACGAGGGTTTAGTACCCGAAACGTGCATGTCTGGTCCATGCTGAAAATTTATCAGGTTTTAAATGATGCTATTGAATTTAAAGACGTTTAACATTTGAACTACTTGGTGAGTGTCACTGCTGGTGGACCAAGAGTCCCCGAGGGCACATGTAGCCAAGTTCGATCAACTTCGGTTGATCGTCTGTCTCTTCAACGCATTTGAAATTTTCTGTTACAAAATTTCTTGAAATTTCTAAAACGTGGGTCCTGTAGCATCATATCCCACCCATTCTGCTACGTCTTTTGGTACATTTTTGGACATAATTTTCATACTTTTTGGCCATATTACATTGTTTAGACTAAGGATCACTGACGAGGGTTTAGTACCCGAAACGTGCATGTCTGGTCCATGCTGAAAATTTATCAGGTTTTAAATGATGCTATTGAATTTAAAGACGTTTAACATTTGAACTACTTGGTGAGTGTCACTGCTGGTGGACCAAGAGTCCCCGAGGGCACATGTAGCCAAGTTCGATCAACTTCGGTTGATCGTCTGTCTCTTCAACGCATTTGAAATTTTCTGTTACAAAATTTCTTGAAATTTCTAAAACGTGGGTCCTGTAGCATCATATCCCACCCATTCTGCTACGTCTTTTGGTACATTTTTGGACATAATTTTCATACTTTTTGGCCATATTACATTGTTTAGACTAAGGATCACTGACGAGGGTTTAGTACCCGAAACGTGCATGTCTGGTCCATGCTGAAAATTTATCAGGTTTTAAATGATGCTATTGAATTTAAAGACGTTTAACATTTGAACTACTTGGTGAGTGTCACTGCTGGTGGACCAAGAGTCCCCGAGGGCACATGTAGCCAAGTTCGATCAACTTCGGTTGATCGTCTGTCTCTTCAACGCATTTGAAATTTTCTGTTACAAAATTTCTTGAAATTTCTAAAACGTGGGTCCTGTAGCATCATATCCAACCCATTCTGCTACGTCTTTTGGTACATTTTTGGACATAATTTTCATACTTTTTGGCCATATTACATTGTTAAGACTAAGGATCACTGACGAGGGTTTAGTACCCGAAACGTGCATGTCTGGTCCATGCTGAAAATTTATCAGGTTTTAAATGATGCCATTGAATTTAAAGACGTTTAACATTTGAACTACTTGGTGAGTGTCACTGCTGGTGGACCAAGAGTCCCCGAGGGCACATGTAGCCAAATTCGATCAACTTCGGTTGATCGTCTGTCTCTTCAACGCATTTGAAATTTTCTGTTACAAAATTTCTTGAAATTTCTAAAACGTGGGTCCTGTAGCATCATATCCCACCCATTCTGCTACGTCTTTTGGTACATTTTTGGACATAATTTTCATACTTTTTGGCCATATTACATTGTTTAGACTAAGGATCACTGACGAGGGTTTAGTACCCGAAACGTGCATGTCTGGTCCATGCTGAAAATTTATCAGGTTTTAAATGATGCTATTGAATTTAAAGACGTTTAACATTTGAACTACTTGGTGAGTGTCACTGCTGGTGGACCAAGAGTCCCCGAGGGCACATGTAGCCAAGTTCGATCAACTTCGGTTGATCGTCTGTCTCTTCAACGCATTTGAAATTTTCTGTTACAAAATTTCTTGAAATTTCTAAAACGTGGGTCCTGTAGCATCATATCCCACCCATTCTGCTACGTCTTTTGGTACATTTTTGGACATAATTTTCATACTTTTTGGCCATATTACATTGTTTAGACTAAGGATCACTGACGAGGGTTTAGTACCCGAAACGTGCATGTCTGGTCCATGCTGAAAATTTATCAGGTTTTAAATGATGCTATTGAATTTAAAGACGTTTAACATTTGAACTACTTGGTGAGTGTCACTGCTGGTGGACCAAAAGTCCCCGAGGGCACATGTAGCCAAGTTCGATCAACTTCGGTTGATCGTCTGTCTCTTCAACGCATTTGAAATTTTCTGTTACAAAATTTCTTGAAATTTCTAAAACGTGGGTCCTGTAGCATCATATCCAACCCATTCTGCTACGTCTTTTGGTACATTTTTGGACATAATTTTCATACTTTTTGGCCATATTACATTGTTAAGACTAAGGATCACTGACGAGGGTTTAGTACCCGAAACGTGCATGTCTGGTCCATGCTGAAAATTTATCAGGTTTTAAATGATGCCATTGAATTTAAAGACGTTTAACATTTGAACTACTTGGTGAGTGTCACTGCTGGTGGACCAAGAGTCCCCGAGGGCACATGTAGCCAAGTTCGATCAACTTCGGTTGATCGTCTGTCTCTTCAACGCATTTGAAATTTTCTGTTACAAAATTTCTTGAAATTTCTAAAACGTGGGTCCTGTAGCATCATATCCCACCCATTCTGCTACGTCTTTTGGTACATTTTTGGACATAATTTTCATACTTTTTGGCCATATTACATTGTTTAGACTAAGGATCACTGACGAGGGTTTAGTACCCGAAACGTGCATGTCTGGTCCATGCTGAAAATTTATCAGGTTTTAAATGATGCTATTGAATTTAAAGACGTTTAACATTTGAACTACTTGGTGAGTGTCACTGCTAGTGGACCAAGAGTCCCCGAGGGCACATGTAGCCAAGTTCGATCAACTTCGGTTGATCGTCTGTCTCTTCAACGCATTTGAAATTTTCTGTTACAAAATTTCTTGAAATTTCTAAAACGTGGGTCCTGTAGCATCATATCCCACCCATTCTGCTACGTCTTTTGGTACATTTTTGGACATAATTTTCATACTTTTTGGCCATATTACATTGTTTAGACTAAGGATCACTGACGAGGGTTTAGTACCCGAAACGTGCATGTCTGGTCCATGCTGAAAATTTATCAGGTTTTAAATGATGCTATTGAATTTAAAGACGTTTAACATTTGAACTACTTGGTGAGTGTCACTGCTGGTGGACCAAGAGTCCCCGAGGGCACATGTAGCCAAGTTCGATCAACTTCGGTTGATCGTCTGTCTCTTCAACGCATTTGAAATTTTCTGTTACAAAATTTCTTGAAATTTCTAAAACGTGGGTCCTGTAGCATCATATCCCACCCATTCTGCTACGTCTTTTGGTACATTTTTGGACATAATTTTCATACTTTTCGGCCATATTACATTGTTTAGACTAAGGATCACTGACGAGGGTTTAGTACCCGAAACGTGCATGTCTGGTCCATGCTGAAAATTTATCAGGTTTTAAATGATGCTATTGAATTTAAAGACGTTTAACATTTGAACTACTTGGTGAGTGTCACTGCTGGTGGACCAAGAGTCCCCGAGGGCACATGTAGCCAAGTTCGATCAACTTCGGTTGATCGTCTGTCTCTTCAACGCATTTGAAATTTTCTGTTACAAAATTTCTTGAAATTTCTAAAACGTGGGTCCTGTAGCATCATATCCAACCCATTCTGCTACGTCTTTTGGTACATTTTTGGACATAATTTTCATACTTTTTGGCCATATTACATTGTTAAGACTAAGGATCACTGACGAGGGTTTAGTACCCGAAACGTGCATGTCTGGTCCATGCTGAAAATTTATCAGGTTTTAAATGATGCCATTGAATTTAAAGACGTTTAACATTTGAACTACTTGGTGAGTGTCACTGCTGGTGGACCAAGAGTCCCCGAGGGCACATGTAGCCAAGTTCGATCAACTTCGGTTGATCGTCTGTCTCTTCAACGCATTTGAAATTTTCTGTTACAAAATTTCTTGAAATTTCTAAAACGTGGGTCCTGTAGCATCATATCCCACCCATTCTGCTACGTCTTTTGGTACATTTTTGGACATAATTTTCATACTTTTTGGCCATATTACATTGTTTAGACTAAGGATCACTGACGAGGGTTTAGTACCCGAAACGTGCATGTCTGGTCCATGCTGAAAATCTATCAGGTTTTAAATGATGCTATTGAATTTAAAGACGTTTAACATTTGAACTACTTGGTGAGTGTCACTGCTGGTGGACCAAGAGTCCCCGAGGGCACATGTAGCCAAATTCGATCAACTTCGGTTGATCGTCTGTCTCTTCAACGCATTTGAAATTTTCTGTTACAAAATTTCTTGAAATTTCTAAAACGTGGGTCCTGTAGCATCATATCCCACCCATTCTGCTACGTCTTTTGGTACATTTTTGGACATAATTTTCATACTTTTTGGCCATATTACATTGTTTAGACTAAGGATCACTGACGAGGGTTTAGTACCCGAAACGTGCATGTCTGGTCCATGCTGAAAATTTATCAGGTTTTAAATGATGCTATTGAATTTAAAGACGTTTAACATTTGAACTACTTGGTGAGTGTCACTGCTGGTGGACCAAGAGTCCCCGAGGGCACATGTAGCCAAGTTCGATCAACTTCGGTTGATCGTCTGTCTCTTCAACGCATTTGAAATTTTCTGTTACAAAATTTCTTGAAATTTCTAAAACGTGGGTCCTGTAGCATCATATCCCACCCATTCTGCTACGTCTTTTGGTACATTTTTGGACATAATTTTCATACTTTTCGGCCATATTACATTGTTTAGACTAAGGATCACTGACGAGGGTTTAGTACCCGAAACGTGCATGTCTGGTCCATGCTGAAAATTTATCAGGTTTTAAATGATGCTATTGAATTTAAAGACGTTTAACATTTGAACTACTTGGTGAGTGTCACTGCTGGTGGACCAAGAGTCCCCGAGGGCACATGTAGCCAAGTTCGATCAACTTCGGTTGATCGTCTGTCTCTTCAACGCATTTGAAATTTTCTGTTACAAAATTTCTTGAAATTTCTAAAACGTGGGTCCTGTAGCATCATATCCAACCCATTCTGCTACGTCTTTTGGTACATTTTTGGACATAATTTTCATACTTTTTGGCCATATTACATTGTTAAGACTAAGGATCACTGACGAGGGTTTAGTACCCGAAACGTGCATGTCTGGTCCATGCTGAAAATTTATCAGGTTTTAAATGATGCCATTGAATTTAAAGACGTTTAACATTTGAACTACTTGGTGAGTGTCACTGCTGGTGGACCAAGAGTCCCCGAGGGCAAATGTAGCCAAGTTCGATCAACTTCGGTTGATCGTCTGTCTCTTCAACGCATTTGAAATTTTCTGTTACAAAATTTCTTGAAATTTCTAAAACGTGGGTCCTGTAGCATCATATCCCACACATTCTGCTACGTCTTTTGGTACATTTTTGGACATAATTTTCATACTTTTTGGCCATATTACATTGTTTAGACTAAGGATCACTGACGAGGGTTTAGTACTCGAAACGTGCATGTCTGGTCCATGCTGAAAATTTATCAGGTTTTAAATGATGCTATTGAATTTAAAGACGTTTAACATTTGAACTACTTGGTGAGTGTCACTGCTGGTGGACCAAGAGTCCCCGAGGGCACATGTAGCCAAATTCGATCAACTTCGGTTGATCGTCTGTCTCTTCAACGCATTTGAAATTTTCTGTTACAAAATTTCTTGAAATTTCTAAAACGTGGGTCCTGTAGCATCATATCCCACCCATTCTGCTACGTCTTTTGGTACATTTTTGGACATAATTTTCATACTTTTTGGCCATATTACATTGTTTAGACTAAGGATCACTGACGAGGGTTTAGTACCCGAAACGTGCATGTCTGGTCCATGCTGAAAATTTATCAGGTTTTAAATGATGCTATTGAATTTAAAGACGTTTAACATTTGAACTACTTGGTGAGTGTCACTGCTGGTGGACCAAGAGTCCCCGAGGGCACATGTAGCCAAGTTCGATCAACTTCGGTTGATCGTCTGTCTCTTCAACGCATTTGAAATTTTCTGTCACAAAATTTCTTGAAATTTCTAAAACGTGGGTCCTGTAGCATCATATCCCACCCATTCAGCTACGTCTTTTGGTACATTTTTGGACATAATTTTCATACTTTTTGGCCATATTACATTGTTTAGACTAAGGATCACTGACGAGGGTTTAGTGCCCGAAACGTGCATGTCTGGTCCGTGCTGAAAATTTATCAGGTTTTAAATGATGCTATTGAATTTAAAGACGTTTAACATTTGAACTACTTGGTGAGTGTCACTGCTGGTGGACCAAGAGTCCCCGAGGGCACATGTAGCCAAGTTCGATCAACTTCGGTTGATCGTCTGTCTCTTCAACGCATTTGAAATTTTCTGTTACAAAATTTCTTGAAATTTCTAAAACGTGGGTCCTGTAGCATCATATCCCACCCATTCTGCTACGTCTTTTGGTACATTTTTGGACATAATTTTCATACTTTTTGGCCATATTACATTGTTTAGACTAAGGATCACTGACGAGGGTTTAGTACCCGAAACGTGCATGTCTGGTCCATGCTGAAAATTTATCAAGTTTTAAATGATGCTATTGAATTTAAAGACGTTTAACATTTGAACTACTTGGTGAGTGTCACTGCTGGTGGACCAAGAGTCCCCGAGGGCACATGTAGCCAAATTCGATCAACTTCGGTTGATCGTCTGTCTCTTCAACGCATTTGAAATTTTCTGTTACAAAATTTCTTGAAATTTCTAAAACGTGGGTCCTGTAGGGAAATCCCACTTACACCCCAACAAACCTTTCTGCCTCTGAAATAATAGATAACCACAAATCAGCTCTTTCTTCCTTTGGCTTCCAAACTAACAATTTAGATTTAGATTTACCATACTTATACTGCATACCTAAAATGCATAAGAATCCATACAAACAACGTTTCATCGCTGGTTCCTCAAAATGTTCTACCAAATCTGTATCGATCTTACTCACCAAAGTTTTATCTGATATCAAATCTGGGCTTCAAAAATATTGTTCGACGGTATATTCTCGCAGTGGTATCAACCAGATGTGGATTTTAAAGAATTCGAAGGAACTTATAGAACATCTAAAATCCACTCATTTTAGTAAAGTTCATTCGATCAAAGCCTTTGATTTTTCGACACTTTACACTACAATTCCACATTCTAAATTGAAAGAAAGACTCGCAAAAATTATAAGTAATGCGTTTATAAGTAAGAACGGTAATCGCAAATACGAATTTATTGTTGTGAACTATGACAAAACCTACTTTGTAAAAGAAAAGTCCGATTCTGAAAATAAGTACACTGAAACAGATATTATTCAGATGTTAAACTTTTTGATCGACAACATTTTTGTGGTGTTTGGAGGAAAGGTCTTTCAGCAAATTGTCGGAATTCCAATGGGGACCAATTGTGCCCCACTCCTTGCCGACATTTTCCTTTACTCGTACGAAGCTGAATTCATTCAATCTTTGGTCTCTGAAGGGAAAAGATACTTAGCTTCTGACTTCAACTTCACTTATAGATACATAGACGATGTTTTGTCCATCAATAATCCGAGATTCGCAGATTACCTGAGCAGAATCTATCCTTCAGAGCTTGAAGTCAAAGAAACTACAGAGACAAATAATTCAGCATCCTATTTGGACATAATGCTGTCCTACGACACTGATGGTCACATGAACACCTCACTCTATGACAAACGTGACGACTTCAATTTCAGCATTACAAACATTCCTTTTCTGAGTAGCAACATCCCTTCATCGCCTGCTTATGGCGTGTTCATATCTCAGTTGATACGCTATGCCAGAGCAAGTACCAAATATACGGATTTTGTTCTGAGAGCTAGGCGTCTTTCAGATAAGCTTCTCAGTTAGGGATATGTTTGTGACCGACTAACATCGTCACTGAGGAAGTTCTACGGTCGATATGGGGAACTCGTCATACACTATGATGTCCCACTTTCCAGAATGGTGGGTGATATTCTGTCATAGACCATTTGAACCATCCAACCCAAGATTGTACTCTATGTCTTCCGAAATGGAAGTTACCGGATGTGACAGTTCTACCGAATTGAAGCGACGGGTGTTGCATGCAAGCAGGAGATGCTTACTCTTCCTGGGCACCTGATCTCACTCCCATATCGGGAGTTCGCTTCTTTTCATGTGGTGGAGGTTTTTGTTTGTTTGCTTTGGTTCCTGTTTTGTCCTGATTTTGTATGCCTTCGGTTTCTGATTTTCTGAATTATCGATTTTGTGCTGTATACAGGGATATGGTCATTATCCATATTTGTCATCATATCCCACCCATTCTGCTACGTCTTTTGGTACATTTTTGGACATAATTTTCATACTTTTTGGCCATATTACATTGTTTAGACTAAGGATCACTGACGAGGGTTTAGTACCCGAAACGTGCATGTCTGGTCCATGCTGAAAATTTATCAGGTTTTAAATGATGCTATTGAATTTAAAGACGTTTAACATTATATATGTCGAAGAAAATTACTACACCCAACATCAAAGACTCTGGGGTCAGGGGCTCAAACAAAACATCAGTTGCACAACAAGCTTATAGACCTTTAATATTACAAAAAGAATTAACTTTCTATCATTTATACTTTCTGAGAAATCGTGACCACAAGATTACATATGATTATATGAGAGGAAATGACCACACCCATTTTCTAAGCGCTTTGTGGTCATGGGTTCGAACAATCTATCTAGTGCACAACTCAATCATAGACCTATAATATAGCAAAATGAATTAACTTTCTATTATTTATACTTTCTGAGAAATGGTGACCACAAGATTACATAGAATTATATAGGAGAAAATGACCACACCCATTCCCTAAGACCCGAGGGGTCAGGGACTCAGATGAAATATCAGGTGCACAACAAGATCATCAAAGTTTAATATTGCGAAAAGAATTAATTTTCCATCATTTATACTTTCTGAGAAATCGTGACCACAAGATTACATAGTTATATAGGAGAAAATGACCACACCCTTTTCCTAAGATCCCAGAGGTCAAGGGCCCAGATGAAATAAAAGGTGCATAACTACGTCAGCGACCTTTAATATTGCAAAACGAATTAACTTTCTATTATTTATACTTTCTGAGAAATGGTGACCACAAGATTACATAGAGTTATATAGAAGAAATGACCATACCCTTTTCCTAAAACCCCAGGGGTCAGGGGCTCAGATGAATATCAAATGCACACCTAGATCATAGACCTTTAATATTGCAAAAAGAATTAACTTTATATCATTTATATTTTCTGAGAAATGGTGACCACAAGATTACATAGAGTTATATCGGAGAAAATGACCACACCCATTTCCTAAGACCCCAGGGGTCAGGGACTCAGATGAATATTAAATGCACACCTAGATCATAGATCTTAAATATTGCAAAAAGAATTAACTTTCTATTATTTATACTTAATGAGAAATCGTGACCACAAGATTACATAGAGTTATATAGAAGAAAATGACCATACCCATTTTCTAAGACCCTGGGGGTCATGGGTTCAAACAAAATATCAGGTGCACAACTAGAACATAGACCAATCATGTTGCAAAAAGAATTAACTTTCCATCACCAACAGTTTCATAGGACTTGAAGCCACAAGAAATGTTTAACGGACGGACGGACGGATAGACGCCGGACACAGGGCGATCGCATAAGCTCGACTGGTCATAGACCAGTAGAGCTAAAAATAAATTCAGGCGGAATAATTGAGTGTTAAATAGTTGAGCCTTAGTTTATAATTAGAGAGAAAGTGAGTACCTAGAAGTTGAAGAAAGGAGGGGAATTCCAACAAAAAATCGTTGCAGCACCAAAAGCAAAACCTCGAAACACCCAATGCAAAAACAAAAAACCACAGAGCAGACACCCACAGAATGAGACGCAAAAGGGACAAGGAACACCAACACACAACATAGACACATGAAGCGTAAAATACCACACATAAGCAACGAGACAAATGGGCAACCGGTGCCGACTTAGAGCGGCCATCTACAACATAAGTAGCAGGCCGTGTGGTTATCCTAGATTACGCGCGCACAACCCTCCCACTTTTCGAATAACCCAAGGCCTCGAAGAACGTTAAATTATGGTGTAAAACAACCTCCTCACTGTTAGATGACCACACACAAGCATGACAGTAAAAGGCAGAGGCCCAAGCAGCACAGATAAATATGTAAATTGATATAAAAAGAGGACTTGTGTAATACAGTCCGTGCTCTGCTGGTAGTAGCGAACTCATATATGTTATCACCCGGGGAGTCCGACTGACATTCAGAGAGGACAGGTTGTCGAGGTTCAGTCTTCTCTAAAGAGGATTGGACAGGGCCCGTGATGGAGTCCTGGCGTCACAGTCAGTCAGACGGCAAATCTTAAGAATGCGCTCGTACAAGACTGTAGATTGGTCTATGTCCGCCTGGTGACATTAGGATCATACCCACGGTATAAAAGGTTTTGATGATTCTGACAAATTTTCGATGCTTATTCTGTCTACCTTTGATCCTTCTTATTTTGTTAATTATGTCACCATAAAATGCAGGTTGTGAAATACCCAAAGTAATATACTCTGTTGCTTGTATGGGTCCGAATTTAAAAAGAAGTTGACCAAAATTTTTGTAAACTTTCCAGAACGTCTTTACTAGATTGTGAAATCGAAAACCTTGAACTAAAAGTGTTTTTCGTAATTTGTAAATTCCTTCTATGAAAATCTAAAACATCAGTACATGCTCTAGCATACCGTAGAAGCTGTGAAATGTAGATACCGTATGACGGCAATCTAAGAACATCACCGTCAAGCCAGGGAAAATTTACTATCTTGAATCCAAAAATAATCTCGTTGTCAAACACACTTGTATGAATCTCTCAATTAACAATTTTGATATTTAGGTGTTTCTGTGTCTGTAACGTTTGGCTTGCTAAGAGTCAATTCTTGTGGATAAATAACATCTTTATACTTTTCAAAAACAGGATTGTCGATAGTAAGAATATCATCCAGGTACCTGGAAGTACGAATGAAACATTTCGCATCATCATGTTTTCTTTGCTTTTGAAGATTTTGGATAAATTCTTTTTCATATGTGTATAAAAATAAATCTGCAACAAGAGGCGCACAATTTGTACTCATTGGAATCCCCACAACATGCTTGTAGAGATTCTCACCAAATCTTACATAAATATTGTCCAAGAGGAAGGACAAAGCACTACACAGGTCGCTACATATCCATGATTTGTATGATTTGTATTCTGTATCGGAAAAGAACCCCTTCGATTCAAATGTACAAATATAAGTTTTCCCCTCACAATTAAAGCACCATTTAATGAGTTTGGACAATTGATCATTAATCTTGTCGTGAGGAAGCGTGGTGTACATATTTGAAAAGTCGTATGAAGAAATCATATTGGCTTGGAAATTTCTAGATTTCATTTTGTCAATCACATTCCCTGAATTTTTAATAGACCAGAATACATTTACATCGTCCCTGTTTAGAACAGTTTCACAATATTTTGCAACGTGTTCCTTTACCGCCGTGAGGACTGACGTCAGATTTCTAGACAAACTTGTAGTTGAGCAGTTGCTAGAATTAGCAATATTATGTATCTAAATTTGTAAGGAGATTTGTGCAGTTTTAGTATGCAGTATATTATAGGAAGATCCAATTGACCACTTTCCAGTTCCGCGCCACCTAGCGGCGAAGTGCTGAAAACAGGGTGTCATGGCCGTCGAGACGGGCACAGGCATCTGCCGCTTCGTTTATTGATGTGTTAATTTCGGGCAGATGGTTCTCTTCCATCTTGCTTATTATCGATTATACATGCTAAGATAATCGTTTAAGTATGTCTTGATATATTTATGTCATATAAATGTTATGCTTTTGACAAATTTCAATCATTAGTAGCAAAAATCAATCATGTTAAATGGGGCAGTTTCGATGTGTTATGGAAGTTATTTGCTGTCGATTATTTCAAAATATGAGACAAGAAATCATTCATTTGATTAATATAAATGTCAGTTCTTATAACCGACTCCTATATTATACACGTACACCCCGTATATATACACAACCAGTCAATTATAACAGGTGTCATTCAGGTAGATATGGGCGCCTACCTGTGTGGAGTCAGCCTGCGTTCATGCATGCTGACACAATGTCTGGAATGGTCAGAAAAGAAAATACTAGAACATGTATAAAAATATGTTATTATATTTATTTTAGAACGTTTGTGTGTTAATATAAAAGTTATATTCTTTTTTTCGACAAAAGCCACGAGAAACACGTACCTTTTGACTTTTATTTTATTATTATTCAGTGTACACGGGGCATTGAGTTTTATACGCAACCCTACCTTCCCCTCTCTCCTCAACAGAATTCATTTTTCATCTATAACCATTCTTATCAAATTTGAAGATGTAAGGAGAATCCGATTGCTAAGAAAAGAAAGAGAGGCGGTATAAACATCATATATCACATTTAAAATAAACGGACAAAATGAAAAGTTGGTCCAGCATGTTTTTTCCCCAAATCTATTTATATTTCGAACTATAATTTAAACAAGGAATCTTAAAATATTTTTATCACATGATACACCCGTTATGCAGTTTCATAAAGCCATTTCATAAATATATGATATGATAACACGTTACATATCGCTCTGCTTGAATGCGATTGGTCAAGTTTGGAACCTAATAACATAAACCTTGACAAATGTGACCTTTCAAATATCGGTCAACTGTTAAATTCAGACCCAGAGTCAACATCAATGATTAAAATTGTTGTTGTTGAATTAATTCTTGCATTAAAATACTATTCAAAATTTAAATACTTTTCTCTTCCGCACAGAATATCTATACGATGGGGACACTACTTCTCATGGCGTAGCAGACGACTTCTTGGTCACGGCGTGATTCGCCTCTACAGTTCTCGGAAACGTTGATTTCACGTTAGAAATACACAATATCATGTGATAAAAAGAATCTCAAATGAATTTTCATTTCATACGATGTATTATGAAACTCGTTGCGCCAAGGCTCGGGGATATAAAACACACAACTCGTTTCATAATACATCGTATGAAATGAAAATTCATTTGAGATCCTATATATATACCATGATCATCACTCCGTATTTGAAAAAAAACAGTGTTAGATTCTCCATTGTTAGTCCCATTTCGGCAACACCAAAGGGGTCTCTAAGTCTTTTTAATTGGTGTGTGTTGTGGGGTAGGGGGTTTCTTACGCATTTAAAAAGAAATTCTTACTTCCCTATTTTTTTCACAGATGTTTCAACCTTATTGCCATATTGATTCGTTCTTTGTATGTCTTCTTATTTTATCCATTTAAGAAATTTTCTTTAATTCCTTGAGATTTTAAAAAAGAGCTTTTTAAATATGACATTTATTTTTTTAGCTAAGATCTTTAAATCAAAAAAATATTATCAGATGAAAAATATTGTATCAATTTGAAAAAGGAAGATAAAAAACGAAATAGATAAAAACTAGATGATGAAAAAAATAATAATTACCGTAAAAACTCTTCCATGTGAACAGGGTGCACTGAGAACGTACAGTACACGTGTACGCTGACCGCAGTCCGTGTACATGCAGCAACTATATATTAAGTAAACATATCTAAAAAGTTTACATATCTAAGTATATTTTTGAATAAAGTTTCTCTGTGAAAGTGAGAAGATTGTATTTATTGTGAAGATATTGTCCCTCTCAATATATCTTATTTGAAATGGCCGCATGATTTTCACACTGGCAGTTAATGAATATACGTACCCTGCATGGTTGATTGGCATGTGTGTACTTGTCAAAACAACAATTTGTTAATTGGGATGATAATTTTTAAGAAAATGGATTAGCGCAATGGACGACGTGTACAAATACGAATACGAAGGAAACCAACGATAAATTGTGATTCATACCACAGAGAAGCTGGTTTTAAAATTACAAATAGATGTTTAAATATTCAAAAAAAAATTCATTAATAGCAAACATCTATAAATAATAATAAAACTAATTAGTCGGGTAATTCAAAAGACAAGTAAGAAATTTCCATCAAAATACGTTAACTGATTTATATATAACGCGATTGAGGCGTAATGCCCGTCTCGACGACCATGACACCCTGTTTTCAGCACTTCGCCGCTAGGTGGCGCGGAACTGGAAAGTGTTCAGTTTAGAAATAGGGATGTTGAATGAAGACATTTCACTTTTATGTTTGCTCAGAATGTTAGGGACACTTTCATTGCTTTATATATAAGTATTTGAAGACAAAAGTTCCGAAACTAAAGTTGATATATAGTAACGTTTTAAATGATAACGGTGTTGTTGGCTGCTTTATCTGCAGAGTGAAGACAAATTTTTCATGTAAATTACGTAATTTCGATTTGAAATATCTTTTAGATCTAGAACTTGGATTTTCAAAAAGATGAGGATTTTTGAGGAAGTTGTCTATTGGAATGTCAGTAATGTCCAAAATGAGGTTTTTCTAGCCATTCAGAGAATGCGATTCGACTCCTTCCGATTTACACCACCATTTGGTATAGTTATCTAAGGTTTCCTTTAGTACAATATCGACATTTAATAAAATCTATCTTGGATGGGATTCTATACTTTGGTCATCTGTTTTCTGTCTCATTTTGCCCCCACACATAACAGTGAAATGTCTTCATTCAACATCCCTATTTCTAAATTGGATCTTCCTACAATATGCAGCATGTCAAAACTGCACAAATCTCCTTACAAATTTAGATACATTGCTCATTCTAGCAACTGCTCAACTACAATTTGTCTAGAAATCTGACATCAGCCCTCACGGCGGTAAAGGAACACGTTGCAAAATATTGTGAAACTGTTCTGAACAGGAATGATGTAAATTTATTTTGGTCTATGAAAAATTCCGGGGATGTGATTCACAAAATGAAATCTAGAAATGTTCAAGCCAATACAATTTTTTCATACGACTTTTCAAATATGTACACCACGCTTCCTCACGACAAGATTAATGATCAATTGTCCAAACTCATTAAATGATGAATAATCGAGAGGGGAAAACTTATATTTGTACATCTGAATCGTTTCAAATCATACAAATCATGGACATGTAGCGACCTGTACCTTGTCCTTCCTCTTGGACAACATTTATGTAAGGTTTGGTGAGAATCTCTACAAGCAGGTTGCAGGGATTCCTATAGGTACAAATTGTGCGCCTCATGTTGCAGCTTTATTTTTATACACATATGAAAAAGAATTTATTCAAAATCTTCAAAAGCAAAGAAAACATGTAGATATGAAATGCTTCATTGGTACTTCTAGGTACCTGGATGACATTCTTACTATCGATAATCCTGTTTTTGATAAGTATAAAGATGTTATTTATCCACAAGAATTGACTCTAAACAAGGCAAACGTTGCAGACAGAGAAACACCATTTTGGGACCTAAATATCAAAATTGTCAATGGAGAAATTCATACAAGTGTATATGACAAACGAGATGATTTTGGATTCAACATAGTAAATTTCCCCTGGCTTGACGATGATGTCCCTAGATAACCGTCATACGGTATCTACATTTCACAGCTTATCCGGTATGCTAGAGCATGTACTGATGTTTTGCAATTGGATTTTCATAATAGAATCTACAAATTACAAAGAAACTTTTAGGTCAAGGTTTTCGCTTTCACAAACTAGTAAAGACTTTCTGGAAATTTTACAAAAATTATGACCAACTTCTTTTGAAATTCGGACCAATACAAGCAACAGAGTTTATTACTTTAGGTATTTCACAACCTGCATTTTATGGTAACATAATCAACAAAATAAGAAGGATCAAAGGTAGACAGCATATTTATCGAAAATGCGTCAGAGTCATCAAACGCCTTTTATACCGTAGGTATGATCCTTATGTCACCAGACGGACACTAAGGGGACCAATTGTGCCCCACTCCTTGCCGACATTTTCCTTTACTCGTACGAAGCTGAATTAATTCAATATCTGGTCTGTGAAGGGAAAAGATACTTAGTTTCTGACTTCAACTTCACTTACAGATACATAGACGATGTGTTGTCCATCAATAATCCAAAATTCGCGGATTACCTGAGCAGTATCTATCCTTCGGAGCTTCAAACTACAGAGACAAATAATTCAGCATCCTATTTGGACATATGTTGTCCTACGACACTGATGGTCACTTGAACACCTCACTCTATGACAAACGTGACGACTTCAATTTCAGCATTACAAACTTTCTTTTTCTGAGTAGCAACATCCCTTCATCGCCTACTTATGGCGTGTTCATATCTCAGTTCATACGCTATGCCAGAGCAAGTACCAAATATACGGATTTTGTTCTGAGAGCTAGGCGTCTTTCAGATAAGCTTCTCAGTCAGGGATATGTTTGTGACCGACTAACATCGTCACTGAGGAAGTTCTACAGTTGATATGGGGAACTCGTCATACACTATGATGTCCCACTTTCCAGAATGGTGGATGATATTCTGTCATAGACCATTTGAACCATCCAACCAAAGATTGTACTCTATGTCTTCCGAAATGGAAGTTACCGGATGTGACAGTTCTACCGAATTGAAGCGGCGGGTGTTGAATGCAAGCAGGAGATGCCCTTTGCCGTGTGGAGCTCGTAAAAAAGTTCCCCGCGAGGTGTTTTGAATATTTTTCCCTGACATTGTCGCCATAGCACTTTCTATATAGACGTGGCCTCAGACAGTGCATGCATTTTACATTTTCTTTTCATTTTCGTGCGTGAACATCGACGGCGGGTGCAGCTAGCCAACAGGGGATGCTTACTCCTCCCGGGCACCTGGTCCCACCTCTAGCTTGCTAGGGGTCTGTCGATGCTCAATTTGGTGCTCTATTGTGAGTGCTGTTGAGATTATCGTCAGGATCTTCTTTAACTCATTTGTGTCACACTTATGCCCTTTGCCGTGTGGAGCTCGTAAAAAAGTTCCCCGCGAGGGGTTTGACAGTAAGTGTTTTGAATATTTTTCCCTGACATTGTCGCAATAGCACTTTCTATATAGACGTGGCCTCAGACAGTGCATGCATTTTACATTTTCTTTTCATTTTCGTGCGCGAACATCGACGGCGGGTGCAGCTAGCCAACAGGGGATGCTTACTCCTCCCTGGCACCTGGTCCCACCTCTAGCTTGCTAGGGGTCTGTCGATGCTCAATTTGGTCCTCTATTGTGAGTGCTGTTGAGATTATCGTCAGGATCTTCTTTAACTCATGCTTACTCTTCCTGGGCACCTGGTCTCACTCCCATATCGGGGATTCGCTTCTTTTCGTGTGGTGGAGGTTTTTGTTTGTTTGCTTTAGTTCCTGTTTTATCCTGATTTTGTATGCCTTCCGTTTCTGATTTCTGAATTATCGATTTTGTGCTGTATACAGGGATAAGGTCTTTATCCATATTTGTCATTGGTACTTGACCAATCTACAGTCTTGTACGAGTGCATTCTAAAGTTTTGCAAACTGACTGACTGTGACGACAGGACTCCATGACGGGCCCTGTCCAAACCTCCTTAGAGAAGAGAGGGCCTCGACCATCTGTCCTCTCTGAATCTCAGTTGGACTCCTTGGGTGATAACATATATATGAGCTCGCTACAGCCGACAGAGCACGGACTGTATGATGCACGTCCTCTTTTTATATCCATTTACATATTCATCTGTGTTGCTTTGACCCCTGTGTTTTACAGTCTTGTTTGTGTGTGGTCATCTAACAGTGAGGAGGTTGTTTTACACCATAATTGTGTGTTCTTCAAGACCTATGAGAAATCGGAATAGTGGGAGGGTTGTGCGCACGTAATCCAGGATAACCACACCGTCTGCTATTTATGTGGCAGATGGCCGTCCTAAGTCGGCACCGGTGGATCATTGGTCTCGTTGGTTTATGTGTAGTCTTTTCTGTTTCATGTTTCTATGGTGTAAGTTAGTGTTCCTTGTCCTTTTTTTTTTGTCTCTTTCTGTGGGTGTCTGTTCTGTGTTTTTTGCATGGGTGTTTTGGAAGTTTGCTGTGGGTGCTGCAACCTAGTGTTGTTGGAGATCCCCTCCTTTCTTCTGTTCTTGCACAAAAAATGATTACCCACATAAAAATCAATTCATTGCCTACAGTAACAAGAAAAGGTCTGGTAAACTGAAATTTTCATAAAATTGACCAAGTCAATTGGTCCTAAAATTAAAACAGTACTAGGTAAATAAAAACCCAACTTTAACTTGACCTTTATCACACTAAGATGTATTCACAAAATAAGTTCATTATGTGCAATAAGAGCCAGGAAAAGTCCAGAAAACTGAAATTTTCATGAAATCTTTTAAGTGTTAGGGCCATAACTCTTGTAAAATTAGGTCAATCGAATCCAAACTCAAAGTTGATCTGTATCACATTAAGATATATCCACATACCAAAAAATTCGTTCAAAATATGCAACAACAGCCAAAATAACCGGAAAACTTAAGTGTGACAAGCAGACGGACGGACGGACGGACAGACAGACAGACAAACGGAGTGGAAACTATAAGTCCCCTCCGGCGAGCCGTTAGGGGACTAAAAATAGGGTATCAAGGATAAACATTACCAGCAATATTGACTTAAGATATACCCTACCTTAAACGCAGCACTTTAACCAAAACGTTGAAGCACTGACGGACAGGCGAACTGACAGACGGATTTCGCCATTTCATAGACCGTTAAAGTTAATCTACATATATTAGCACATTTGAAGGTCTTACCTAAAACATGTCTACCTTATTACAAGGCCTTCGTTGACTAGAGCTGTTATTTTTCGTTATGTTTATTGAAAACTTCTCGATTTACATGTTGACAGTCATAACCCAACAAAAACATGGAAACTTCAACGAAGGATCCTCACACACACAAAGAAAACCTGCTACCAAACGATCTTGGCAACTTTAAATGAATCAGAGCAATCATGGTAACTTCTGGTAATTTATGGGGAAATGAAGTTCTATTTACCAATCAAAATGCATTAATTCACGTTAACCAATTATATTTTTTTTTCTTCAGCTTCATGGTTCAATTAGCAAAATCATTCCAAGGAATGCATGTGTCGCCTGCAAAACATAGCGACACTTAGGAATCACTTTTATATAGGGTGTGACATCAAAGTGTGACAGACAGACGGACAACGGACAAAGTTATCCCTAAGTGTCGCTTTGCTTCGCAGCGACACAATACAATGATGAATGAAGCATTTACAAATAATGATAAATGATCTTCAAATTCATACAAACCTAGCTGAAAGGTCAAGAGATGAATCTTCTCCATCTTCTTCAGAATCAGAGACCTATTGAGAATAAGTTACAAATTATTTAACTTATTAATCTTTAAACGTAGATTTGAATTCATGCATATATGACAGCGCTTACTCCTATAAAAGTCCCATCAACAAAACATAAAATATCTAAATGTATTTTGCTTCTTTAATTTCTGTTTTGGTAATCAAGTGAGTACAGTTAATTCCAATTTCAATCCGTATAATTCAGTCATTCGTCTCTTTCATTTTTGTTTGTTAATTCAAAATTAATGGAGATACATGCATGATTATGCAAAAAGGATAGATTCCTTTTCAATTATACATTCTGAGAATCGGTGCTCAAAATATACAAATGTGTGGAGTTATAAAGGAGAAAATGTCCCCACCAATTTTCCAAGAACCTTTGTATTAGGGGCTCAAACAAAATATCACAGATACATCTCTAAACCACAGACCAATTTCTATGCAGAAAGAATCAAATCTAAATCTTTTTGAACTTTCTAAAAAGTCGGTCATATAGTGTGGCATCATATTCCACCCTATCTGATACGTCTTTCTGTATACTATTTTGTTTTGGAAAATATAACTTTTATACTATTTGGCAATATAACGTTGTTTAGATTGAGGATCACTGACGAGGGTATAGCCAAGCATACTAGAGGGTAGCTGCAGTCAAGGTCACGAGGTCACAAATTTTGGTATCAATGTCTTGTCACAAGGAATACATATGTGAAATACAAAAGCCCTATCACTTACCATTCAAACGTTATGTCCAATGTTGAAGTTTTTGCCAGAGACAAACAGAGAGACGGACAGGCCAAAAACTATATGCCCCCGAATCTTTTTAAATAACTTGGGCATAAAAAATGTCTAAATTCACTATGGAAACATGTGTCTGTAGCCATCTAGCGTTACATTATGATATCAAAAATTGCTAGACATCATATTATGGCACCTGTTGTGGGTCATGTATTATTTTAGTTTTACTTTATGTGTAGGTACACATGTACTTAGTCATGTTATTTAATGATTTCATAATAATTCTTTCTAGATTTTACTATGTCATGTTTGTTTCTTTAGAGAATATTCCAGTATGTTCTTTGTTACATCATTATCATCACATGACTGTGATTTCTAGAATTACTCTATTGTTAATCATGTGTAATGAGTCATTGTTCTAGAAGCTTCTGGTAAATTAATTGGTATTAAGTATAAATACCTCTGAGGAACTGTGTTGAGGGGACATTCGTACATATTCGTAGACACGATTCATTCATCTATTCTGATATACTGGGACACTTTATTTGTTGAGACTTAATCCATTTAACAACGTTTGGACACCGATCTTTCGAGAACGTTTGTGATTACCGGAAACCAAACATTCGATAGACTTTGTGGACCATAACGGACACTTTGATCCGGACATTGTATTGTAAGTTGTAATCATTGTATATATATATATTTTGTACATAATTAAACTTGTAAATTTATATTCAGTCTTTGTCTGATTTTTGCTGGCGTTTTGGGGTATTCTGACCCATAACAGAATTGGGGGCTCGTCCGGGATCGTAATCTCTGCATATTTGCATTTTTACGTAAAAGTTCGTTTTTTTTGAAAAAAGGAAAATTCTCTAAACTTTTGCCAGCAGAAATCAATCATGGTATTTTCGGTCACTGAATTTTTGAAATCGCCGACTGTAGATGAGTTCGAATCATTGAAAAAAGATGATTTGATTGGTTTAGGTCTTCACTTGAAGTTACACGTAAAATCTTCTATGAGAAAACAAGAAATTAGAAATATTGTGGCTAAAGAGCTTTTAGCTGAGGAAATCTTTTCGTCATACGATTTTCCTGTTGAACCTGTTTCAAGCGAAACCAAAATGTCAAAATATGAGTTTGAATTAGAGAAAATGAAAATACAATTACAATTTGAAAAAGAAGAAAAAGAAAGACAATTTGAAAAAGAAGAAAAAGAAAGACATTTACAATTTGAAAGAGAAAAGGAAGAACGAGAGAAACAGGAACGTATGCACGAGAAAGAACTCCAGTTTGAGTTAGAAAAGTTAAAATTAGAGAAAAGCGCTAAGGAAAATCCTGTTCCTTTGCCTGTCAAGTCTGAATTCGACGCCGCCAAAAACATCAGATTAGTACCAAAATTTCAAGAAAAGTCCGTGGACAAATATTTTCCACATTTTGAGAAAATCGCGGCCAATCTGAAGTGGCCACGCGATTTTTGGCCAACTTTATTACAAAGCGTACTTATTGGCAAAGCGGCTGAAGTGTACTCGGCGCTCAGTATTGCTGAGAGTTCAGACTATGACAAGGTCAAGGACACGATTTTGAGAGCATATCAGTTAGTACCTGAGGCGTACAGACAAAAGTTTAGAAAGTACAAAAAGTTTGAAAATCAAACATATGTTGAATTTGCTCGAGAAAAAGAAGATTTATTTGATCAGTGGTTTCGATCTAAGAAAGTTCCCAATTCATTTGACAATTTGCGTCAGATCATTCTGATAGAAGAGTTCAAAGAGTGTGTAAATCAAGATTTAAGAACTCATTTGGAAGACAAAAATGTTAAAACTCTTGAAGAAGCCGCTGTTTTGTCTGATACGTATGCTCTCACTCATAAGAAAAATTTCGTGTCCAAAACTCAATCTAGCGATAGCGCAAAAACGTCAGATTTTCCAAAGAAAAATTTACAAGAGTCTCAGTCGTCCATTAGTTCCCAGTCACCATCTCAAGGTGGTTCTACGTCCGGACCTAGGTCCGAGCGTTCTGAGGCATCCCCAGGGGTGGGGTCGCTTCCTACATGCAATTATTGTAAGAAAAAAGGTCATGTTATTGGTGAGTGTTTGAAGCTTAAGAAGAAAAAAGAACTTAAGTCACAGGCCTGTGCGTCTGTTAGAAATGATAGGAAAGCCTTAGATTCGATTTGTTCTGACACTCCTGAGATTCAGGGTTCTAAGTCCAGTTCTGATGATTTTGTGGAGGATCATTATAAGCCCTTTTTGTCACAGGGATTTGTTTCACTCAGTGATTCTAGCGAAGCGTTGCCTGTTCAGATTTTGAGAGATACTGGTGCTGCCCAGACTTTATTGTTAGAGGGTTCATTGCCTTTGTCTGAGCACACTTTTACTGGTAGGTCAGTTTTATTACAGGGTGTGGAGCTAGGCGTCATTGATGTTCCCCTTCATAAAATTTATTTGAAGTCAGACTTAATTACTGGACCTGTTATCGTAGGTGTTCGACCTACTCTTCCCGTTCAAGGCGTTTCCTTGTTGCTTGGCAACGATTTAGCTGGCGGCAAAGTTGTAGCCGATCCGATTGTTTGTGAGAAAATCACGTCCGATGTCGTGTCCGATGATGAAGACGACGACTTGTACCCAGCCTGCGCAGTTACCAGGGCGATGGCCAGGAAAAGACTGAAAGAGGCTGAGAGTACTTCTGCAATTAACGAGGACCATCCCTCCGAAAATACAGACCTTTCTGACACATTCATGTCTACCATTGATGACAGCGTACCTGAGACGTCAGCACCACTTCATGTTGACAAGTCTCCGACAGTACCTAGTGATGATTACCATCCGCCATTAGACAGAGATACAGATGCCTTAAGCCGTGAGCAGCTCCTCTCCGAGCAAGCTAAAGATCCGGAGATTATCCGACTAAGCAAGAGGGCCCTTCCCCGAGAAGAAGCGGACAAAGTCGGAGAGTGCTTCTACATACAAGATGGCATCCTCATGCGGAAATGGAGACCACCTGATGCACCCCCTAATGACGTGTGGCGGGTCGTTCACCAGATAGTGGTTCCAGTAGCGTATCGCGGGGACATCATGAGTTTAGCTCACGACACACCCATGGCAGGTCATTTAGGTGTCAATAAGACTTATAATAGGATTTTAAGTCACTTTTACTGGCCTAAGTCTGAGTTTTGTAAGTCTTGTCATAGTTGTCAGATGGTAGGTAAACCCAATCAAGTTATACCACCTGCTCCCCTCCAACCCATTCCAGCCTTTGGGGAACCTTTTTGTAGGGTGTTAGTTGATTGTGTAGGTCCTTTGCCTAGGACTAGGTCAGGGAATCAGTACTTACTGACAATTATGTGTACTTCGACTAGGTTTCCTGAAGCCATACCTCTAAGGAATATTAAGGCAAAGACCATAGTTAAGGCCCTTACAAAGTTTTTCAGTTTCGTAGGTGCTCCCAAGGCTATTCAGTCAGATCAGGGTTCGAATTTTATGTCAGGATTGTTTCAGCAGGTTATGCATGAGCTAGGTATCAGGCAGTATAAATCTTCTGCGTACCATCCTGAGTCCCAGGGGGCACTTGAACGCTTTCATCAAACCCTTAAAACTATGATGAAAACATATTGTCACCAGTATGGAAAAGACTGGGATGAAGGGGTTCACCTCGTGTTGTTTGCGGCACGAGAAGCGGTTCAGGAGTCCCTGGGGTTCAGTCCCTTTGAGCTAGTTTTTGGGCATACGGTCAGGGGGCCATTGAAGTTATTAAAGGAAAAATGGTTGACTGAGACTAGCGATTTGAATCTCTTAGACTACGTGTCTAATTTCAAAGAGAAATTATATAATGCTTGCAAATTGGCTCAAGAAAATCTCAAAACCTCACAAATGAAAATGAAAACATGGTATGACAAAGATGCTAGAAACAGAGTTTTTAAACCAGGCGATAAAGTTCTTGTATTTTTGCCTATCCCTGGTCATCCTTTGCAAGCTAGATATTTCGGTCCTTATGAGATTGAGAGTAAAATTAGTGATGTTAACTATGTGGTTAAGACACCAGGTCGGCGAAAAGAAAAAAGAGTGTGTCATGTTAACATGTTGAAAGAGTATTTTGATAGAAGTGACCGAAATTTTGTAAAACCAGTTTCCACTTTGGCCAATGTAAATACATTAGAAAATTGTGTTGAACCTGAATGTAATGAAGAGACTGTCGAAAAAGACTTTGCTCAAAGTGTCCGTTTGAAGAATTCTGAAATTTTGACAAATCCGGAAGTGAAACTCGGACATCTGACCGTGCATCAAAAAGAGGAAGTGCACCAATTAATGCGGGAATATACGACCATCTTTCCGGACGTTCCAAAAAAGACGAATGCCTCTCATCATGACGTCATTGTGGGTGATGCGTCACCTATCAAACAGCATCCCTATCGGTTAAACCCAATTAAGCTTCAATACATGCGGAAAGAAATTCAATACATGCTTGAAAATGACATTATTGAACCCAGCAATAGTGATTGGAGTTCCCCATGTATTCTTGTTCCGAAGCCAGACGGAACCTTCCGATTGTGTACGGACTTTAGAAAAGTCAATTCAGTCACCAAAACTGACTCTTATCCGATCCCACGAATCGATGACTGTATAGATAAAATTGGCAGTGCAAAATTTGTCAGTAAATTTGATTTGCTTAAAGGCTATTGGCAGGTCCCGCTTACCGAGAGAGCCAGAGAAATATCGGCATTTGCGACTCCAGATGGGCTATACCAATATAAAGTAATGCCCTTTGGTATGAAAAACGCACCAGCCACATTCCAGAGGATGATTCATTCGCTCTTAAATCATCTCGAAGGATGCGAGGCGTACATCGATGACGTGATCATCTACAGCGACACCTGGGATGATCATCTCCGAATCATGCGTACCTTCTTCGACATACTGGCGAAAGCAAACCTCACAGTGAACCTTGCGAAAAGTGAATTTTGTCATGCGACTGTAGAATATTTGGGTCACAAAGTAGGTCAAGGTTTTGTTACTCCTATCATGGCCAAGGTGGAAGCTATTTCAAAGTTCCCGATTCCTACCAATAAGAAAGAGATAATGAGATTCTTGGGAATGGCAGGATTTTACAGAAAATTTTGTCCAAATTTCTCGTCAGTTGTTGGTCCACTTACCAATCTGTTACAAAAGAGAGTGAATTTTGCATGGACCAATGACTGTGACGAATCTTTTAAGAAAATCAAATGTGTTCTTATGAATAGTCCTGTCCTGTCAGCTCCAAATTTTGATAAGCAATTTAAGCTTACTGTTGATGCCAGTGACGTAGGAATCGGGGCTGCTTTGTTTCAAGAAAATGATGATGGTGTAGATAGAGTTGTTTGTTATTTTTCTAAGAAATTGACAAAATGTCAAAAGAATTACTCTACTATTGAAAAAGAGTGTCTTGCATTATTGTTAGCTTTACAACATTTTGATGTTTATTTGAATGTTACTTTACATCCCATTCTTGTGTTTACTGACCACAACCCTCTCACATTTTTGCACAAAATGTCAAACAAGAATCAAAGACTAACAAGGTGGAGTTTATTGTTGCAAGAGTATGATATCATTATTAACCATATCAAGGGCAAAGACAATGTGATTGCAGATGCACTATCAAGAGTTTCATGAGTGATTTTTGCAAAATTTACCACCTAAGTTTTCATTGACATTCAAACTTTTTTTAAGGGGGGAGGTGTTGTGGGTCATGTATTATTTTAGTTTTACTTTATGTGTAGGTACACATGTACTTAGTCATGTTATTTAATGATTTCATAATAATTCTTTCTAGATTTTACTATGTCATGTTTGTTTCTTTAGAGAATATTCCAGTATGTTCTTTGTTACATCATTATCATCACATGACTGTGATTTCTAGAATTACTCTATTGTTAATCATGTGTAATGAGTCATTGTTCTAGAAGCTTCTGGTAAATTAATTGGTATTAAGTATAAATACCTCTGAGGAACTGTGTTGAGGGGACATTCGTACATATTCGTAGACACGATTCATTCATCTATTCTGATATACTGGGACACTTTATTTGTTGAGACTTAATCCATTTAACAACGTTTGGACACCGATCTTTCGAGAACGTTTGTGATTACCGGAAACCAAACATTCGATAGACTTTGTGGACCATAACGGACACTTTGATCCGGACATTGTATTGTAAGTTGTAATCATTGTATATATATATATTTTGTACATAATTAAACTTGTAAATTTATATTCAGTCTTTGTCTGATTTTTGCTGGCGTTTTGGGGTATTCTGACCCATAACACACCAGAGTTACTGAAAGCGACAGACCTTGCCCTGTGTTAAAACTTTTTTTAAGTATCCAATGAACTAGTAATAAACAAATATGGTTAAAATATTTCAATGATTTTCCCCATGCCTATTCATGAATATTGTGAATTTTAAAACTTAACTTGTGTATCAGGCGCTTCGGCTTAGAATGAACTACATGCACAACATTTCATACCACTTATTTTCATTGAACGATTTTATCCAATCAAATACCAGCACATTGCCAAATAGAACACTCTAAATCCATTAGTACAGTACGTTCCAAAACAAACATAATTTTACCCCTTATCTACCGAAAGGCAGTAAAATATAAGGATCAGGAGTCCCCAAGGGCACATATAGCCAAGTTTTATCAACTTCGGTTTTGCATTCAAAAAATTCTGCTATCAAGTTTCTTGAAATTTCTAAAACGTTGGACCTGTAGCATCATATCCCACCCATCCTGCTACGTCTTTCGGTACATTTTTGGAAATTATATCTTTCATTCTCTTTTACAATATATAATTCACTTCAGAATTTTATTCATTCCAAGGTTCGCAACTGTTCGAACTATGGAAAATCTAATTATTTTGCCTTGCCTTCTCGATTATGAGACTGAATAACTGATGGGTACTACTGTTTAATTTTTATTGCTTAGATTGAGGATCACTGACGAGAAACGTACATGGCTGGTCCATGCTGTAAATGTATCTGTTCCTAAATGATGCTATCGAATTTGAAGACATCTAACATTTGTACCACTTGGTGGATGTCACTGCTGATGGATCAGGAGTCCCCGAGGGCACATGTATAGCCAAGGTTGATCAACTTAGGTTGATCTTTTTTATCAATACAATAGAAAATCTATTGAAAGGACCTGTAGGCATCATATTCAACCCATCCTGCTACGTTTTGCAATATATTTTGGAATTGTTTTTAACTTTCATACTCTTTGCAATATACCATTGATTAGATTGAGAATCACTTACGAGGGTTAAGTACCCAAAACGTGCATGCCTGGTCCATTTATATAATCGTAGTTGATGCTATCAAATTTGAAGACGTTTAAAAATTGTACCATTTGTTGAGTGTCACTGCTAGTGGATCAGAAGTCCCCGAGGGCACATGTAGCCAAGTTCGATAAACTTCAGTTGATCTTTATTTCAACTTATTCGAAAATTTCTGCTATCAAAATTTCTTGAAATTTTTAAAACGTGGGCTCTATAGCGTCATATCCAACCCATCCTGCTACGTCTTTCTGTATATTTTTGGAAATAATAACGTCCATACTCTTTGGCAATATAACATTTTTATATTGAGGATCACTGACGAAGGTAAAGTACCCAAAACGTGCATTCTGGTCCATCCTGCAAATTGATCTGTTCTTAAATGTTGCTATTGATTTTGAACACTTTTAACATCTCTATAAATTATACTTTCCGCGAATTGGTGTACACAAGATTATATCATATAGAGTTATAATCGATTCAGAGATGACAACATCCATTTCTCAAGACCCTGGGGTCAGGGGCATCTATAACATCTTGGGTGCACAACAAGAACACATTTTATCTAAAAGATAATTAACTCTCTATCAATAATCATTATACTTTTGAGAATTGGTGTTCATAAGATTTAAATAGAGATACAAAGGAGAAATAAGCACATCTATTTCCCATGACACTAGGGCTCAGAAACTAAAACGATGTACATGTACCAAAAGAGTTTACGAATGAGACCAAAACTCCACAGGACATCTGCCCTGTAGTTTTATGAAATTCTTAAAAATACACTGGACAAAGCTATAAATTACCGGACATTCACAAAATGGTTTATTTCAAATTTGCTCTTAGTACAAATAGAAAAAAAATTTTGAGAGAGACTCATGAAAATTATTTAAATATCCGTGAAACATAATGGCATGTGGTCAGTATCTCTATATTGTCAATGGGTACAATATCGATATAATTTTCTCTAGAATTCATTTACAAATGTGAATAAAGGGGGCATGTAAGCATTATATATACGAGGGTTGTCCCAGAAAATCGTAGACATCAGCAATAAGAAAGTTGTAAAGGGCTGCATTTTTATAAACTTTTCACTGATAAATTTGACATACAAATTGGCTTCTGTTCATGAAAAATCAATAATTTATCTTCAATAGTAAAATTTTATAGAAGAAATAAAGATTAGGGTAACGTCCACCAGCGCATGATATGTAACGTCATGGATTCCAGCGACTGCGGTTAAGAATATGCCTAGAGGAAGCAACTCAACTCATATATTTGATAATAGACTTTGTCACTCATTGAGCAGAAACGAGATACATATTTAATCCACTTGACAGGATTTTCTGCACAGTAAATTCACTGTGTACAATCCACGACGGGTACGGTTGTTTCGCCTCATTTTCCGGTTTCACTTTGAAACGGAGATTTTAAGTATTCAGATCTAAAATCTTACTTTATGTTGGTTTCCCCAAAACAACGGCTGGATTTTTTTGTATGTATGGTACCAGGAGAGATGTAAGTTTGTTTTACAACAGCATGTCAGATAAGATCCATTTAATTATTAAAGTTAAACACATAACTTTGACGCAGAATGTGTCCCAAGTCAAATTGAACGTGTGATTTTCCAGATAATTTTGCATTAATCTCGGTCAAATCACAAACATTTATATCAAAATAATATGTTTGATATTAAGAAATAACAGCAAAGTCATTGAATTAGCAAATCATTTGTAAAATACTCCAAAATTAGCAGCAAAAATGGATATGTTGGTTTTTTGACTGTAGGTGTTTGTAAAATACGTACTGTACGGTTTATATGATATGTACTGTACGGTTTATATTTAGTCGTTTTATTTCATAAAATCGAATTTGCCTTAAATATTCATTTTCTAGAAGAAATAGCACCACCAGTGACGTATATGTATGTATCATATAAGTCGAGAGCAATGTTATTTTCAACAGGTTACTAGTTATCTTCGATTTTCAGTGCAGAGTAACATCCTCTGTACAACAAAATGAAACAAAAAATTTAAATAAAACACAAACAGTAAAATACACAAATACACAAATTTTCGGCCTCTTGGCCTCTATGGTTTTAAAAGCATAACCCCTATAGCCTCTAAGCTGATTTGGTCCCAGCCGGTTTTTTTTTTTGTATAAAGTGTCAGAGAATGATATCGCTATAGTGTGTATGATAATTAAATTGAGGGCAGGTTTTAAAGTATCATTAGAGTCTGTAAGATTTTTGTAACATTTTCATGAGTTCTATTTTTGGATATGCGTAAAAGTTTCAAACTGGAAGGAATCGCAACGTAGGGGTGATTTCCGGCGAGGGGCTCAGAATGGGGACTTGTGAAATTCGGTTCTTCGTGGTGTATTGTGGATTTCTCAAAAACTAATCAGCGAAACCCTAAATAAATTTCATATACATGTATTATTTAGACAGATATGGCCTTCAAAGCAGAATAATTTTAAGGCACGGTCCATTTGATATTCGGGGGGGGGGGGGGGGGCTGGGGTTTTTTGTCAGAGCAAGATTATTTTTTCTTGCAAAGTTGGAGCAAGGATTTTTTTTTTAACAAAGTGATGTGCATTTTAAGAATGTTTGTGTCTTATCAATAGAAATTATTTATATTTTGTACTCAAACTCTAAATATCAATATATTACTTTATTTCTATGCAAGTATTCAATTCACTTCCAAATGTCTAAACAGAGAGATAAAAGATTTTTACAATACAATTGTCAATAAACAAAATTTATATAATGTACATGTATTTATAAGAGGGTCTGAGGGGAAGGTCTTCTAGACAAATTTTGAAATGTAGAATTGTAAATTGGTGAATAACTGAAGCTTACGGTGTTCATTAGGGGACATCGCTTCTTCAAATCTTCGCCCTACTATATATCACCAGTCGAAGAATTGAAGAATTGAAGTAATGATGCGAAGAATTGAAGTAATGATGCGAAGACTTGAAGTAATGATGCGAAGATTTGAAGAAATGGTGCGAAGAAACGATTATTTCTTCAAATCTTCGCATCATTCCTTCAAATCTTCGCATCATTACTTCAATTCTTCGCATCATTCCTTCAAAAATTCAACTCTTCGCATCATTTCTTCAATTCTTCAAATCTTTTAATCTTCGCATCATTACTTCAAATCTTTAAATCTTCGCATCATTACTTTAAATCTTCAAATCTTCGCATCATTACTTTAAATCTTCAAATCTTCGCATCATTACTTCAGATCTTTAAATCTTCGCATCATTATTTCAAATCTTTAAATCTTCGCATCATTACTTTAAATCTTAAAATCTTCGCATCATTACTTTAAATCTTCAAATCTTTGCATCATTACTTCAAATCTTCGCATCATTACTTCAAATCTTCCATTCTTCACATCATTACTTAAATTCTTAAAATCTTCAATTCTTCGCATTTTGACTTTGTCAGAAATAATCATTTTTGCACTATATCTTTCAATAACTCAATGTTATATATGATTTTATGAACTGATTTACCGTTTATTAATCATTTTAAGTAACTTATTGCTTAAATATATATTTTATGCTAGAATTGCATTTTCAGCTTCTTTTCCACAAACACTCGGAAGAGGGGGAACCCAGAATTCTTATTGCATCACGTGTACAATAACGTGTTGTAAGTCGATGCTTTTTCAACTGTAAAGTATAATTATTTCAAAAATTGAGATATCTTCGAAATGATTAATCCATAGTCTTTGTTTTTATAAATATATATCTGAGTGATTTTGTATTGTTACTTTCATTCATTTTGGTAGCTTTTTCTTCTTTTGTTATATATGGGACATTGAAAAAGAAATGTTTTACGCCAGAAATCCAATATTTTTTTCTATTCAAGATTTTGAATCGGGTTTACATACGGGCGTGTCATTTGCAGATTGAAAATCACCCCTCCAATTTTACATAAGGAAATAATTCATTAAGATTCAAAATGAATAAAATTCTAGCATAAGATATATATATATAAGCATTAAGTTACTTAAACATAGGTAATCACAGATTACGAAGCTCACCTCGTGACAGCATATTTCTTAGTACATGTATTTTGGCTTTTAAAGGCAAAACCACTCAAGCAGAAAAAGTAGGTCAAGGTCATTTTATGAAAGTTTGATCAAAGATACATCCAATATGCAAGTTTGGTACATGTAGCAGTTATACTTTGCTCAATATTGGCTTTATTGAGCAAAATCACTCAAGCGGAAAAAGTAGGTCATTGTCATTTTATGAAAGATTGATCAAAGATACATCCAATATGCAAGTTTGGTACATGTAGCAGTTATACTTTGCTCAATATTGGCTTTTAAAGGCAAAATCACTCAAGCGAAAAAAGTAGGTCGAGGTCATTTTATGAAAGTTTGATCAAAGATACATCTAATATGCAAGTTTGGAACATCTAGCACTTATACTTTGCTCAATATTGGCTTTATAGAGCAAAATCACTCAAGTGGAGAAAGTAGGTCAAGGTCATTTTATGAAAGATTGATCAAAGATATATCCAATATGCAAGTTTGGTACATCTAGCACTTATACTTTGCTCAATATTGGCTTTTAAAGGCAAAATCACTAAAGCGTAAAAAGTAGGTCAAGGTCATTTTATGAACCTTTGATCAAAGATACATCTAATATGCAAGTTTGGTACATGTAGCACTTAAACTTTGCTCAATATTGGCTTTTAAAAGCGAAATCACTCAAGTGGAAAAAGTAGGTCAGATGCTGCATCCGATGCATGGGTCCATCTCGGCATCCAAAGATGAATCACTTGTGCAAGTTTGGTTACTGTAGCATTAGTACTTTGTCAGATACTGAGCTACCCCAAACTTCTTATCCAAATCACTCAAGCGGAAAATGTAGGTCAGATGCTGCATCCGATGCATGGGTTCACCTCAGCATCCAAAGATGAATCACTTGTGCAAGTTTGGTTACTGTAGCATCAGTACTTTGTCAGATACTGAGCTACCCCAAACTTCTTAACCAAGTCACTCAAGCGGAAAATGTAGGTCAGATGCTGCATCCGATGCATGGGTTCACCTCAGCATCCAAAGATGAATCACTTGTGCCAGTTTGGTTACTGTAGCATTAGTACTTTGTCAGATACTGAGCTACCCCAAACTTCTTAACCAAGTCACTCAAGCGGAAAATGTAGGTCAGATGCTGCATCCGATGCATGGGTTCACCTCAGCATCCAAAGATGAATCACTTGTGCAAGTTTGGTTACTGTAGCATTAGTACTTTGTCAGATACTGAGCTACCCCAAACTTCTTAACCGGACGCGGACGCGGACACGGACGCGGACACGGACGCGGACGCGGACGCGGACGCATGGGGTTATAGCATAAGCTCACTCAACTTCGTCGAGGTGAGCTAAAATGATTAATATACAGTAAATCAGTTCATAAAATTATATCTCACTGAATTATTAAAAGATATAGTACAAAAATGATTATTTCTGACAAAGTCAAAACGCGAAGAATTGAAGATTTTAAGAATTTAAGTAATGATGCGAAGAATTGAAGATTTGAAGTAATGATGCGAAGATTTGAAGATTTGAAGTAATGATGCGAAGATTTGAAGATTTAAAGTAATGATGCAAAGATTTGAAGATTTAAAGTAATGATGCGAAGATTTAAAGATTTGAAGTAATGATGCGAAGATTTAAAGATTTGAAGTAATGATGCGAAGATTTAAAGATTTGAAGTAATGATACAAAGATTTGAAGATTTAAAGTAATGATGCGAAGATTTGAAGATTTAAAGTAATGATGCGAAGATTTGAAGATTTGAAGAATTGAAGAATTGAAGAAATGATGCGAAGATTTAAAGATTTGAAGATTTAAAGTAATGATGCGAAGATTTGAAGATTTAAAGTAATGATGCGAAGATTTGAAGATAGATTTAAAGTAATGATGCGAAGATTTAAAGATTTGAAGTATTGATGCGAAGAGTAATGATGCGAAGATTTGAAGGAATGATGCGAAGATTTGAAGAAATAATCGTTTCTTCGCATCATTTCTTCAAATCTTCGCATCATTACTTCAATTCTTCGCATCATTACTTCAATCATCGCATCATTACTTCAATTCTTCAATTCTTCGACTGGTGATATATAGTAGGGCGAATATTTGAAGAAGCGATGTCCCCTAATGAACACCGTAGAAGTTCTCCATATGGGATTCTATGGGGATACATGTAACATGTATAATGTATTAATAGTAATACATAAATATTGATAATATATTTAAGCTTTTAAGGAAGCTTTTTTTCATTCACAGACAAGTATACTTTTGATATCTTCAAATATATGAATTTTGTCATTAGTAAATATTGTTTTGATAGAAAAGTATGGCGAGCGAAGCGAGCCAAAAAGTTTTGATATAAATTGAAAATTTTCAGGAATTTTAGCTAGATTTTATGGTAATTCTTCAAATTCAGATTATTTGTGAGAGCAAAATTATTTTTTTCTGTCACATCATAAGCAAATTTATTCTTTTCATCAAAATTCAGAGCAAATTTTTTTTTTCGAAAAAAGAACCAAGCCCCCCCCCCCCCTGAATATCAAATGGACCGTGCCTAATGTTAAGAAATCTGGAACAATGGTCCAAAGCGGACCAAAGTCCATCTGAATGACATGTCAAAATTTCTCTTTTTTCACTTTCACTTTCGTGTTCGGAGTGAAAATGGTATCGGAAAGGTATAATATTATATCATTAATTACCAATATTATATAACTAGGATGTAACGTCGATTCTGATTGGCTGACGCGCGAGTAATTATTTTCCGATAATGACCGCTGACGGAAGATAATGACTCGGTGTGGTATTTTTCCTGATTTCAGTATTTTCGATAAAAATCTTTTTAGTTATTTTGTTAAATATTAAAAGTTTAGATGTATTTTTCACAAAAAAAGTGCAATTAATTGTTGAATTCTTGATGAAAGATTACGTGTATACATTGTTTTGAATCATTATTTTAATCATATATAGTCTAACTATCACTTATATAATATAACAAATAAGGACTTGGCCTCGGTCATTATGTCATTATAATGACCCGATGATATTTGTAATATCGACCTCGGCCTTCGACCTCGGTCAATATTGCAAATATCATCGGGTCATTATAATGACATAATGACCTCGACCAAGTCCATATATGTATAATATTAGTACCAATGAAATCTACAGGAAATTATCTTCCTCTTGGTAAATTACTTTCTATATACGCCATTCATTTTTAGCCACCTGAGCGAAGTTCAAGTGAGCTATTGTCATAGCGCGCCGTCCTTCGTCCGTCCGGCGTAATTTTTTTACCTCTTCGACATCTCCTCTGCAACTGCTGCACAGAATTTCACAAAACCTTACAGGAAGCAAGTACTCAAGGTCCTTCACCAAGTTTGTGTTTTTATTTTTGGTGCCGATTGGTCATCAAATATGGCCGCCGAGGCCATAGGGAGAATACGCACCATACACGAAATGGGAGAATACGCACCATACACGAATTCTCCCAGACTAACAAAATTTGGAAGTGTGCTAATATCCGTCTGTTATCTGTCTTATGTATAGATAAGTTGAAGGAGCTGAACATTAAGATAAGGACTTGATTTAGCCCTGAGATCACTCTGTCGATTATTTCTCATGCACTGTCCTTCTATTTCAGGAAAAAAGTGGTCGGGTTTGATGAATAAAGTACAAGAAGATTCCAAGTGGGAATTTTATTAAATAGATTTGGTGAAAGATGTTATAATTACGAGTTGAAGAGGTAGGGGGTACTGATGAAAGAAAACGTCAAATATCGAGCGAAACTTCACAAAAAAATGCATTTCTTTACATAAATTTGATATATATTATACTTCTGTACCTTTTAATATCAAAATTGGATAAGAGAAATTAAACTTGAGGTTATTTTATCAACATGATCGGCAAAATCCACAATCCGGAAACTGAAAAACGGTTATATTTCGTATTTATCAGCCACAATGTAGCTTTCAGGCGCGAAATACGCACAGTGTAGAAATAAGACAACTTTCTCGTTTATTTCCTACGTAACGGTTAAATATTTGATCGGAGCACACTCGAAATAGATTTTTACTTGATTCTTATTAAAAAAAGGCAATTTTAATTTATTTTACAGCTCTAAAGACTGATTTTAAAATATTCATCAATCCCCCTTTTTTCGTTTTTCGTCTGTAGGACATTGTCCCCCTCCCCTCGGTTCAGAACCTCACTTGGCCAGAAAATGTGTTTTACTGATATACACCTTTGGTGAAAGTGGCAGTCTGAACCGGGGGGTACAATGTTGTAGAAAAACTTAATTTCTATGGGAAAAACGCTTATTCTTACCCCAAAAATCGGTCATATTTTGAATATTTTTTCCAAGATGACAGAAGATTCATATGTGGCCCAAGTTACTTCTTATTTTTACCGAAAAAAATTCTCAGTTTTTGCATTTTGAAAATTCGACTTTTCACGACATATTTTACGCCTTATCTTAAACAGCTCCTTTGAACCATATAGTTTCATTTTGTTGTACAGAGGATGTTACTCTGCACTGAAAATCGAAGATAACTAGTAACCTGTTGAAAATAACATTGCTCTCGACTTACATGTATATGATACATATATATACGTCACTGGTGGTGCTATTTCTTCAAGAAAATGAAAATTCGCTTTTATGAAATAAAACGACTAAATATAAACCGTACAGTACGTATTTTACAAACACGTACGTACAGTCAAAAAACCAACATATCCATTTTTGCTGCTAATATTGGAGTATTTGACAAATGATTTGCTAATACAATGACTTTGCTGTTATTTCTAAATATTAAAAATATTATTTTGATATCAATGTTTGCAATTTGATTGAGATTAATTCAAAATTATCAGAAAAATCACACGTTCAATTTGACTTGGGACACATTCTGCGTCAAAGTTATGTGTTTAGCTTTAATAATTAAATGGATCTTACCTGACATGTTGTTGTAAAACAAACTTACATCTCTCCTGGTACTATACATACAAAAAATTCCTACCTGTGTTTTGGGGAAACTAATATAAAATGAGATTTTTAGACCTGAACACTTAAAATCTCCCTTTCAAAGTGAAACCGGAAAATGAAGCGAAACAACCGTACCTGTCGTGGATTGTACACAGTGAAATTTACCGATATGGACCCTCTCTTCTATTTCTTTTACTGTTCGATGCCGGTCTTCATCAATGACGTTTCTTGCCAAATTTACTGTCTGAATATCGCCCCCCCCCCCTACTTGTGCCCTTGTTTAGTTTTGTCTGTCTATTCGTTGGCAAATCTCTTGTACATACATGTATACTAATACTCTGCGAACATTTTCATACTTTTAAGATGTTTTCATTTCTTACTTTGTCTAAAAAGCGGTCAATCCACGATCAACACAATATCTTAGTACCATATACTGCTCCGCTAATAAAGTTGACGTCGCCGTCTTTTGAATGATTGATGAGGGATTGCTTTATAAATTCCTTCATAATTAAATTGTTTATTACGTCATTGACGAAAATATAGCATGTATGTACCCGCTAAAATCAGTTTTTTCTGTTGATTAGACTTTTAGTACTATTTATACACGCATTGATTAGTATTTAACAGGTTTTATTATCGCTTCTTTTTTGGCGCAAGAAATTTCGGACTGTTCCGGTACGGTCCAAACGCTCTTCTAGTAATTTTATTAATTTTCAATATTAACCTTTGATTTCAACATCATTAACATTTTATGCTTCCCAGATACTTAAATTTACATCTAGGAAAATCTAGTTTCCATTTAACGCTAAATAAAGGAATTGTGAGCAATGTCTACATTTTTCTGGGACAACCCTCGTATTGTGGCCATTCATAACTTGCACCGTTACTGTAAAATGACTCCTGATGCAATGCAAAAAAAAAAAAAACAGAACACACTGTGATTTCGCTGAAGTATCTATCGTTGTACATATTTATCATGTTAATAGACAGATCTTAGTTGGGACAATGTACTAGTAATTCTATAGAATTAATACTATTAAATACTTCACATTTAACCTATGATCGATAATGTGACAATATGACGAATACTTTTTATTCTGAAGTTGAAAGAGCGCGGTGATGTCGGAGAAAGAAATTGTACATGGACTTTATTGAATTTTAAATATTGTATATGTTTAAAGGAAAATGATTTGTTATTATCGTGGAACGTGGAATCGTGTCCGGCTCAGAACCAGAAACTGTCGGACATTAAAAAAAATCCACCGGAGATTGCCGGCAATCCGGCAATTTTCGTAAACTCTCTATAATTAATAATTGCGTCATTTAATCAGAGACCTTGACCATCACTACAAAAACACAAACTTGGTAGATGTCCTTGAGTACTTGCTTCTCCTGAATGAAATCCGTGAAATTCTGTGCAACAGTTGCAGCGGAAATGTTGAAAATGCATCAGCAAATCAGAGCCCTTGGTGGCAATATTTACTGACGGATCAGCATGAAAACATAGACTTTGCCAGGGACCTTCTTGAAAGGTCTTGTGAAATTAAGTGCAGCGGTTACAGAGGAGATGTCAAAAATGCGTCAGCTAATCAGAGTCCGTGTCAGCCATATTTGTAGACCTATCAACACAAAAAACATAAACTTGGTAGAGGTCCTTTATTCTTGCTTCCTGCAAGGTTTTGTGAAATTTTGTAGAGCGGTTGAAGAGAAAATGTCAGAAATGCGTCAGCTAATAAGAGCCCTTGGTGACCATATTTTATTGACACATCTGTACAATACCCGCAAACTTAGAGGACCTGGTGTTTTTGCTGCCTGAAATGATTTCATGACAACAAATATGGTGAAAAATAAAAAGAAATTTTCATAGTAAATTGCAAAATTCATGCTAAAAATAATGACTCCCTCAATTTTTGCAGTACATGTGTATAAAATTCATTTAAAAAAATAATAAAGCCTGTGTTTGTGAAACACGAATGCCCCCGGTGGCATCTTTGTTAGTATAAACGCTATTTTCTATTAAGTACATGCATATGAAAGGTCAAGGTCAGGGTCGACTTGGTTAAAAAATTTTGGTATCGATGGAAAAATCTTGTGACAAGGAATACACATGTGAAATATGAAAGCCCTATCATTTACCATTCAAAAGTTATGCCCAATGTTAAAGTTTTTGAAAAGAAGGTCAACGGTCTAGGTCAAGGTCACGAGGTCAAAAATTTTGGTATCAATGGAAAGGTCTTGTCACAAGGAATACACATGTGAAATATCAAAGCTCTATCACTTACCATTCAAAAGTTATGTCCAATGTTAAAGATTTTCGGACAAACAGACAGACAGGCCAAAAACTATATGCCCCCGAATCTTTGATTCCGGGGGCATAAAATAGCTTATCTATTAAGGAACATTAACACCTGACTTAGATTTTCATGTAATGTATTTGTATACCAAATTTCATTTCAATAGATTTATCTGTTGCGGATAAGATTAAGAGAAATCTTTCAGAAGAGGCCCTAAGTGGCCACATCGCTTACTTGAGTAGCAGACAAATAAGGAAAGCGGACAATTTGATGGACGCCCTTGAGTTCTTGTTTCCTGTAAGGTTTTTAGAAATTCTGTGTATCGGTTTCGGAGAAGTCAAATATGCCTCAGCCAATCAAAGTCCTCATCGGCCATATTTGTTGACCGATCGGCATGAAAAACACAAACTGTAAAGAAGACTTTCTGTAAGGATTTTCCCCCTGATACAATTTAATTGCTATAGCAGTATCTAAACCAATGGCCTCTAGCGTATCGCTGCCTGTGGTCACCAAAAGTTTAATCGAAATGCTTATTACAGCCATTTGTAGCAGAAAAAGTTATTTTGTGTGTTTCAATGACAAATATGGATAATGACCATATCCCTGTTTACAGTACAAAATCGATAATTCAGAAAATCAGAAACCGAAGGCATACAAAATCAGGATAAAACAGGAACCAAAGCAAACAAACAAAAACCTCCACCATATGAAAAGAAGCGAACTCCCGATATGAGAATGAGACCAGGTGCCCAGGAAGAGTAAGCATCTCCTGCTTGCATGCAACACCCGCCGCTTCAATTTGGTAGAACTGTCACATCCGGTTACTTCCATTTCGGAAGACATAGAGTGCAATCTTTGGTTGGATGGTTCAAATGGTCTATGACAACATATCATCCACCATTCTGGAGAGTGGGACATCATAGTATATCAATGTATATTTACTAGTATAAATACATCAGTTTTAATGCATTTAACATGTTTAATACATAAACATGCATATCATAAAGATATCGCTGTACTTATACTAGTACTAGCTGTTCTGCGCGTTGTAATTACAGGGTCTCTGAAAATACCTAGCAGCAAGAGGACTTAAAATAACAAAATGGCCTAATTTTATTAATAATTCTTCAATGTGTTCACCACACCCTTTTTTAACCTTACATGTATTCACTAAAGCTTGATACATACACCTGCCAGAGATCTTACCCTTATCATATATAACTTCCTACTATTATACAAGGTCTCTGACATTAGTAGAGATGCCAAATATTCAAGAGCCTTGTCATATCCAGGAAAGTTCTCTTTCCGAGCCTTGCACAAAGCCTTGTGAACGTCATTCTGAAATTCGTCAGATTCTTCCATTTCCTTTAATCTCTGAACCTTTATTTCATAGGATAGCTCATCCCAACGTTGCCTTCTTATTCGCTGAAATACAGAAATCTCAATGTCTTACTGTTTCTCTTTAAACATACAGAAAGATGGATGGACAGAATTAAAGCTGGAAGCAATACTATTTGCTCACAGTCATTTTATGACAGAAAATGAAAATTAAAACCTGAAACTCCCCAGGAAACAACAAAGCTGGGCGGTAGAAGTTTGCACATACAGTCATATAAATAGCAATTCATGTAATACAGAAAATGCTCAAAATTTAAGGTCAACAAGTCCTCATATTACATGTAAGTGAAATTTCTGGTTACGAGGAGTCTATATGTTAAATATTAAATCCCTACCCCTTATAGTTCATGAGATATAGCCAAGGTAAACATTTTTCAATTAAGTCATGGCCACTTTGTAAAAAGTCATGGTATCAAATCAAATGAATGTTATCTGAAATACATGTACATGTATAAAATCTCTACCCCCAATTATATGAATTTGGCTCAAATTAAAGGGGTTTATTTGTTGGGGGGGGGGTAGTTAAAGGTCGAGGTCACATAAGGAAAAAGATAAAAAATGAAAATTATAGTCATGAGGCATCTACATGTGAAAAAAAATCAAATAATCTACCATTTATACATGTAGATCAGAAGACGTAGCTCAATTTAAAGATGTTTTTAAAGAAGGTTAAAAAAGGTCAAAGTAGTGTATGATATGGCCAGCGTCAAAGGAATTTTTGACAGGACGAGGACATAAAAACCCAACGTCTGGACATTCCTTAGCAAGCTTTAAATTTGATACCAAAATTGAGGCGAAGAAGGATAAATACCAGTTCAGGAATGGCCATGACAACATAATCTTTCTTCTGTAAATACTGCAGCTCTGCCATTGAATTCTTGTACAGTGTTTCACCGAGATCCATTTTTAATCTTTCCAAAATATTTGGTAAAACCTCCTCTTTTGATAAATTCTGCAGATCCCGTTGTGATTGGGTAGGCTACAATTATAAATGCAGTTTTCATAGTAATGGAAATTCAGAAGAATATCATAATTGTTAATTGATAATTTGTGAAGATAACAATGATCGTGAATTCAAGGCATGGTTAAATAAAAAGTCAATTTACATTGTGTTGTGGGTCATGTATTATTTTAGTTTTACTTTATGTGTAGGTGCACATGTACTTAGTCATGTTATTTAATGCTTTCATAATAATTCTTTCTAGATTTTACTATGTCATCTTTATTTCATCAGAGAATATTCCAGTATGTTCTTTGTTACATCATTATCATCACATGACTGTGATTTCTAGAATTTACTCTATTGTTAATCATTTGTAATGAGTCATTGTTCTAGAAGCTTCTGGTTAATTCATTGGTATTAAGTATAAATACCTCTGAGGAACTGTGTTATTAAGGGACATTCGTACACATTCGTAGACACGATTCATTCATCTATTCTGATATACTGGGACACTTTATTTGTTGAGACTTTAATCCATTTAACAACGTTTGGACACCGATCTTTCGAGAACGCTTGTGATTACCGGAAACCCATTCGATAGACTTTGTGGACCGTAACGGACACTTTGATCCGGACATTGTATTGTGAGTTGTAATCGTTTTAAATATATATATTTTGTACATAATTAAACTTGTAAATTATATTCTGTCTTTGTCTGATTTTTGCTGGCGTTTTGGGGTATTCTGACCCATAACAGAATTGGGGGCTCGTCCGGGATAGTAATCTCTGCATATTTGCATTTTTACGTAAAAGTTCGTTTTTTGACAAAAGGAAAATTCTCCAAACTTTTGCCAGCAGAAATCAATCATGGTATTTTCGGTCACTGAATTTTTGAAATCGCCGACTGTAGGTGAGTTCGAATCATTGAAAAAAGATGATTTGATTGGTTTAGGTCTTCACTTGAAGTTAGATGTAAAATCTTCTATGAGAAAACAAGAAATTAGAAATATTGTGGCTAAAGAGCTTTTAGCTAAGGAAATCTTTTCGTCATACGATTTTCCTGTTGAACCTGTTTCAAGCGAAACCAAAATGTCAAAATATGAGTTTGAATTAGAGAAAATGAAAATACAATTACAATTTGAAAAAGAAGAAAAAGAAAGACAATTTCAAATTGAAAAAGAAGAAAAAGAAAGACAATTTCAAATTGAAAAAGAAGAAAAAGAAAGACAATTTGAAAGAGAAGAAAAAGAAAGACATTTACAATTTGAAAGAGAAAAAGAAGAAAGAGAGAAACAGGAACGTATGCGCGAGAAAGAACTCCAGTTTGAGTTAGAAAAGTTAAAGTTAGAGAAAAGCGTTAAGGAAAATCCTGTTCCTTCGCCTGTCAAGTCTGAATTCGATGCCGCCAAAAACATCAGATTAGTACCAAAATTTCAAGAAAAGTCCGTGGACAAATATTTTCCACATTTTGAGAAAATCGCGGCCAATCTGAAGTGGCCACGTGATTTTTGGCCAACTTTATTACAAAGCGTACTTATTGGCAAAGCGGCTGAAGTGTACTCGGCGCTCAGTATTGCTGAGAGTTCAGACTATGACAAGGTCAAGGACACGATTTTGAGAGCATATCAGTTAGTACCTGAGGCGTACAGACAAAAGTTTAGAAAGTACAAAAAGTTTGAAAATCAAACATATGTTGAATTTGCTCGAGAAAAAGAAGATTTATTTGATCAGTGGTTTCGATCTAAGAAAATTCCCAATTCATTTGACAATTTGCGTCAAATAATTCTGATAGAAGAGTTCAAAGAGTGTGTACATCAAGATTTAAGAACTCATTTGGAAGACAAAAATGTTAAAACTCTTGAAGAAGCCGCTGTTTTGTCTGATACGTATGCTCTCACTCATAAGAAAAATTTCGTGTCCAAAACTCAATCTAGCGATAGCGCAAAAACGTCAGATTTTCCAAAGAAAAATTTACAAGAGTCTCAGTCGTCCATTAGTTCCCAGTCACCATCTCAAGGTGGTTCTACGTCCGGTCCTAGGTCCGAGCGTTCTGAGGCATCCCCAGGGGTGGGGTCGCTTCCTACATGCAATTATTGTAAGAAAAAAGGTCATGTTATTGGTGAGTGTTTGAAGCTTAAGAAGAAAAAAGAACTTAAGTCACAGGCCTGTGCGTCTGTTAGAAATGATAGGAAAGCCTTAGATTCCATTTGTCCTGACACTCCTGAGATTCAGGGTTCTAAGTCCAGTTCTGATGATTTTGTGGAGGATCATTATAAGCCCTTTTTGTCACAGGGATTTGTTTCACTCAGTGATTCTGGCGAAGCGTTGCCTGTTCAGATTTTGAGAGATACTGGTGCTGCCCAGACTTTATTGTTAGAGGGTTCATTGCCTTTGTCTGAGCACACTTTTACTGGTAGGTCAGTTTTATTACAGGGTGTGGAGCTAGGCGTCATTGATGTTCCCCTTCATAAAATTTATTTGAAGTCAGATTTAATTACTGGACCTGTTATCGTAGGTGTTCGACCTACTCTTCCCGTTCAAGGCGTTTCCTTGTTGCTTGGCAACGATTTAGCTGGCGGCAAAGTTGTAGCCGATCCGATTGTTTGTGAGAAAATCACGTCCGATGTCGTGTCCGATGATGAAGACGACGACTTGTACCCAGCCTGCGCAGTTACCAGGGCGATGGCCAGGAACAGACTAAAAGAGGCTGAGAGTACTTCTGATCTTAACGAGGACCATCCCTCCGAAGATATAGACCTTTCTGACACATTCATGTCTACCATTGATGACAGCGTACCTGAGACGTCAGTACCACTTCATGTTGACAAGTCTCCGACAGTACCTGGTGATGATTCCCATCCGCCATTTGACAGAGATACAGATGCCTTAAGCCGTGAGCAGCTCCTCTCCGAACAAACTAAAGATCCGGAGATCATCCGACTAAGCAAGAGGGCCCTTCCCCGAGAAGAAGCGGACAAAGTCGGAGAGTGCTTCTACATACAAGATGGCATCCTCATGCGGAAATGGAGACCACCCGATGCACCCCCTAATGACGTGTGGCGGGTCGTTCACCAGATAGTGGTTCCAGTAGCATATCGCGGGGACATCATGAGTTTAGCTCACGACACACCCATGGCAGGTCATTTAGGTGTCAATAAGACTTATAATAGGATTTTAAGTCACTTTTACTGGCCTAAGTTGAGGAAAGATGTGTCTGAGTTTTGTAAGTCTTGTCATAGTTGTCAGATGGTAGGTAAACCCAATCAAGTTATACCACCTGCTCCCCTCCAACCCATTCCAGCCTTTGAGGAACCTTTTAGTAGGGTGTTAGTTGATTGTGTAGGTCCTTTGCCTAGGACTAGGTCAGGGAATCAGTACTTATTGACAATTATGTGTACTTCGACTAGGTTTCCTGAAGCCATACCTCTTAGGAATATTAAGGCAAAGACCATAGTTAAGGCCCTTTCAAAGTTTTTCAGTTTCGTAGGTGCTCCCAAGGCTATTCAGTCAGATCAGGGTTCGAATTTTATGTCAGGATTGTTTCAGCAGGTTATGCATGAGCTAGGTATCAGGCAGTATAAGTCTTCTGCGTACCATCCTGAGTCCCAGGGGGCACTTGAACGCTTTCATCAAACCCTTAAAACTATGATGAAAACATATTGTCACCAGTATGGAAAAGACTGGGATGAAGGGGTTCACCTCGTGTTGTTTGCGGCACGAGAAGCGGTTCAGGAGTCCCTGGGGTTCAGTCCCTTTGAGCTAGTTTTTGGGCATACGGTCAGGGGGCCATTGAAGTTATTGAAGGAAAAATGGTTGACTGAGACTAGCGATTTGAATCTCTTAGACTACGTGTCTAATTTCAAAGAGAAATTATATAATGCTTGCAAATTGGCTCAAGAAAATCTCAAAACATCACAAATGAAAATGAAAACATGGTATGACAAAGATGCTAGAAACAGAGTTTTTAAACCAGGCGATAAAGTTCTTGTATTTTTGCCTATCCCTGGTCATCCTTTGCAAGCTAGATATTTCGGTCCTTATGAGATTGAGAGTAAAATTAGTGATGTTAACTACATAGTTAAGACACCAGGTCGGCGAAAAGAAAAAAGAGTGTGTCATGTTAACATGTTGAAAGAGTATTTTGATAGAAGTGACCGAAATTTTGTAAAACCAGTTTCCACTTTGGCCAATGTAAATACATTAGAAAATTGTGTTGAACCTGAATGTAATGAAGAGACTGTCGAAAAAGACTTCGCTCAAAGTGTCCGTTTGAAGAATTCTGAAATTCTAACAAATCCGGAAGTGAAACTCGGACATTTGACCGTGCATCAAAAAGAGGAAGTGCACCAATTAATGCGGGAATATACGACCATCTTTCCGGACGTTCCAAAAAAGACGAATGCATCTCATCATGACGTCATTGTGGGTGATGCGTCACCTATCAAACAGCATCCCTATCGGTTAAACCCGATAAAACTTCAATACATGCGGAAAGAAATTCAATACATGCTCGAAAATGACATTATTGAACCCAGCAATAGTGATTGGAGTTCCCCATGTATTCTGGTTCCGAAGCCAGACGGAACTTACCGATTGTGTACGGACTTGAGAAAAGTCAATTCAGTCACCAAAACTGACTCTTATCCGATCCCACGAATCGATGACTGTATCGATAAAATTGGCAGTGCAAAATTTGTCAGTAAATTTGACTTGCTTAAAGGCTATTGGCAGGTCCCGCTTACCGAGAGAGCCAGAGAAATATCGGCATTTGCGACTCCAGATGGGCTATACCAATATAAAGTAATGCCCTTTGGTATGAAAAACGCACCAGCCACATTCCAGAGGATGATTCATTCGCTCCTAAATCATCTCGAAGGATGCGAGGCGTACATCGATGACGTCATCATCTACAGCGACACCTGGGATGATCATCTCCGAATCATGCGTACCTTCTTCGACATACTGGCGAAAGCAAACCTCACAGTGAACCTTGCGAAAAGTGAATTTTGTCACGCGACTGTAGAATATTTGGGTCACAAAGTAGGTCAAGGTTTTGTTACTCCTATCATGGCCAAGGTGGAAGCTATTTCAAAGTTCCCGATTCCTACCAATAAGAAAGAGGTTATGAGATTTTTGGGAATGGCAGGATTCTACAGAAAATTTTGTCCAAATTTCTCGTCAGTTGTTGGTCCACTTACCAATCTGTTACAAAAGAGAGTGAATTTTGCGTGGACCAATGACTGTGACGAATCTTTTAAGAAAATCAAATGTGTTCTTATGAATAGTCCTGTCCTGTCAGCTCCAAATTTTGATAAGCAATTTAAGCTTACTGTTGATGCCAGTGACGTAGGAATCGGGGCTGCTTTGTTTCAAGAAAATGATGATGGTGTAGATAGAGTTGTTTGTTATTTTTCAAAGAAATTGACAAAATGTCAAAAGAATTACTCTACTATTGAAAAAGAGTGTCTTGCATTATTGTTAGCTTTACAACATTTTGATGTTTATTTGAATGTTACTTTACATCCCATTCTTGTATTTACTGACCACAACCCTCTCACATTTTTGCACAAAATGTCAAACAAGAATCAAAGACTTACAAGGTGGAGTTTATTGTTGCAAGAGTACAATATCATTATTAACCATATCAAGGGCAAAGACAATGTGATTGCAGATGCACTATCGAGAGTTTCATGAGGGATTTTTGCAGAATTTACCACCTAAGTTTTCATTGACATTCAAACTTTTTTTAAGGGGGGAGGTGTTGTGGGTCATGTATTATTTTAGTTTTACTTTATGTGTAGGTGCACATGTACTTAGTCATGTTATTTAATGCTTTCATAATAATTCTTTCTAGATTTTACTATGTCATCTTTATTTCATCAGAGAATATTCCAGTATGTTCTTTGTTACATCATTATCATCACATGACTGTGATTTCTAGAATTTACTCTATTGTTAATCATTTGTAATGAGTCATTGTTCTAGAAGCTTCTGGTTAATTCATTGGTATTAAGTATAAATACCTCTGAGGAACTGTGTTATTAAGGGACATTCGTACACATTCGTAGACACGATTCATTCATCTATTCTGATATACTGGGACACTTTATTTGTTGAGACTTTAATCCATTTAACAACGTTTGGACACCGATCTTTCGAGAACGCTTGTGATTACCGGAAACCCATTCGATAGACTTTGTGGACCGTAACGGACACTTTGATCCGGACATTGTATTGTGAGTTGTAATCGTTTTAAATATATATATTTTGTACATAATTAAACTTGTAAATTATATTCTGTCTTTGTCTGATTTTTGCTGGCGTTTTGGGGTATTCTGACCCATAACAATTGAAAGACAAACATCTAACATTTATCTGTATAAGGTTTTAATGTGTTAAATTGAAAAAAAAAACTATCTTTTGTACTTTTGAATACCCTTGGAAGAGATGGTGGACAGTTGGATGAAATTCATTATTCCTGTAGGGCTCCAACTTTTATTGGTTACAGGGTTTGTTCCTGTCATACTTCCTTCTCAAAGTAGGTGTGTAAATATGTTCATATTTACACACCTTTTTCGAGTAGGAAGTATGACAGGAATAAACCCTATAAAGAATTTATCATGCTGAGTACCATTTCTTGACATTTTCTGTGTATTTTTTTAAGTTTGAAAATTTAGTGACGTACCTCAGTGTCAAGGTAGGACACCATGTGACCGTAATAATGGAATGTCATTGGCTAAAATTGGTATGAGATGTGATAAATTATGCAGGACCCTGACAATCAATATTTCATCATGTGGCTTTCATTCATGTTCTATCTACAGGTAGATTCATATAATAGTCCGAATTTGAGCCAAGTTATACAAACACCTGGGCTGTGACTATTGTTTAAATAATATTTTTTAAAACATGGAAATACATGCAATAGGAAGTAGGGGTGAAAAGATTCGTAAAAAAGTGAATCACAATATATTTAGATATTTTATTTGCTGCATTGGCAATTTGCAATGAATTATTTCTTTACATTTTTGTATGTTTGTCGATACTGTTCATATTTTCTGATTGAATTTCATTGTTTACATCAATCGCATGAAAGAAACATGCACAAGTCCTTGAATGACATTATGATAACTTTTGTCAAAACTCATTTCAATTTTGATTGATGTAGACCATTGGTCCTTTGTCTCAAATAAACTGATTAAAATCAATGTGATTCAATGATCTCTTTATATATATAATCTATAAGGTTGCGATATATTGTGATACACATTATGATACTTTATTAAATATCGCAATATATCGATGTATTGCAAAATTGTTACACTCCTAATAGGAAATATCCATTGGTGCAAAAGAACCATTTTCATTACAGACAAAATCTTGGCTTTGAGTCATAAACATACAATAAACCTTCAATTAAACATATTTATGTATACATTATATTAATTCCATAATACACTTCAATAAATTAGTGTAATTCTTCCTTACTGCAACAGGCCTCAAGATTGCATGATGAAAGTCTACAAGCATGTGGAACGTAAATAGTGCAGATTGTGCTATTTCTCTGTCAGAACCTTTGGATGCCTTAATTACAGCATACTTGAGAATTTCAAATAGTTTTGATGTTTCTTTCTTTTCTTCATCCGTTTCTTTCACCAAGGGCTCATGTGATTCCAGATGTCGCTTCTTTATGCATTCATACTAAAATGAAGAATACAAATTTAGTTCAAACTACATAAATTTCAATTGTAGTTTATATTATAAAATTCTAACACCAGTAGGTCAGAATTAAACATTGTAGGTTTGAGAAATAAAAATCAAAGCTCTGAAGGCACTGAGGTAGAGAAACAAAATTCCTTTAAAATTATCCTTGTCAAGGGAAATACATGCCAAAAATTACTATTGCCTAAGCCTTCTGTATTCCTTTTTAAATCTATACAACCACTTTACGTGGCATAGTTGTTTTCATAACAACCTATGCTTCCTTTTTTACACTGTAGAAATCACATAATGCTTATCATAAATGGGTCATTTCAGAAAAAAGTGGCAAATTGGATTGAAAAAAAGCGGAAAATATCTTACAATTTTTTTGTGCTTTTTTTGTTTCAAAAATTAATGCAATGTTCAACGAAAAATGTTTCAGTGTCAGCAGTGATCAGTTATCTCAGCTTTTTGAGAAATGATGCCTTGGACGTATCTATACAAATACCCATTTTTCATTTCCGTAACGCTTTGATTCAATCCAAAATACTAACAACAAAACACTCATAACTGTTTTTTTATTACTTATTTCAAGAAGGATTCATAAACTATATGTATCTGTTTTGATTTGGAAAGAATTTTACATCCATCACTAGCATTTGCAGGAAGTACTTGCTATGGAAAACAATTGGAGCCGAACCCCATATATCCTTTATTATTATTATTTATTTACCCTGAACAGTGTTATTCTTTTGAGGAATTTTCGTTGAATAAGGACTTGTCCAGTTATATTATAGGTACCAAATAATTGTATTTCTGTACATAACAAGAGAAATGGCGAAATAAGGTATGAACGGTAATGACACTTTGTAACGGAAATGACAGGTAGCATTAAGGAAATGACTTAACAGAAAAGTAAGGTGGTTAAGATTTTCATTTGCCTTCATTGAAATGTTTTAATTGTAGAAGGAAAATGGAAGAATACACTTACTACCTATCCTTTAGAAGCACTTCTTTTATGAATAAAATACACCGATGGTCATTTCCGTAACATCGAAGTCATTACCGTTATTTACGTAAAATATTACGGAAATGGCGGTTACGGAAATGACAAAATATTGCATTTCCCTGTGTGGTACCTCTCTACTTACTTACAAACATAATTTAGGTTGCAATGTCTCCATGCATGTATTAAGATTGTTATCTTAAAAGAAAATCATTCATAAAGATGGTCAGAATGTCAATAAATAATGGACGGTAATGACGAATAATAAGTGTACGGTTCCAAAACGGCATCTATCGGGTATGATTTTGTTCAATATTGTGTACATTTCATACTAAGTTCTGTTCCCGCGCATTTCCTATTTGGTTTACGTCAAGGCTCTGCTTTTTCAGGTGCCGCAAATCGTTCATCATTTGAATTTTTTTACCTTTTAGACAGCATTACGGAAATGACAACAAACTTAGGGACAAACATATTTCCTCAATTTTCTTTTTTGAGATGTTTCTTCTTATTTTACCAGTGATATTTTCAGCAAGTATCTGATATACGAATGATAAATGGTGACAATTGTATAAAATACAAGCATGATTTATATCTTGAAATATACTGCAAAACCACCCAAGGGCACATCGGGACATGGGGTTTTCGGTGATCATGGGTATATAAGGTGTGGATTATTTTCTTATTTCATTACTTACATCCAAACTTTGTGTTTGGAAATACATAAAATGATCATAATTCACAAAACGTATAAAAAAGTTTCAAAAATTAATAACAATTTTCAAATATTAGCCCTTGATCGCCTGGGAGTAGTATATAAGGACATAAACCGCGACCTTGACTTTTATAGAATTGTCATGGACCTAGAATTCGTCAGGTGTAAAAAATATCGTTCATTACCTTGGCCCTAGAAATCGGTGAGGTGTAAAACTCGGTCAGGTCACCTTCAAAAATCTTCAATGTGAAAAACTCGGTCAGGTCACCTTGAAGTGAAGTATGTAACCTTGACCAATAAATTGACCTTATTTAGATAGATATTGTCAGATATATGAAATTAATGTACAATGTAGATGTGTAATTTGATTGTGTGTAATTTGGATACAACCTTAGGTTTTGGATCAGGATCGATATTAACCTTCTTTTTTGTAATCGAAACTGAAAAGGACGTATAAACCGATGTATTACACCATAAACATAAATTGATGTAACTAGATCAGTAGAACTGGGTGAATGCGGTCAGGTGTTAAAATTATTGGTGTTGAGTTCGTCCAGGTATGGTCCCTTGGGATGTATGGCTTTTAAATGGGGTATTCATAGTCAGCCATGTATCACGGATAATAGCTGGTTTTACATTCATATCTTTTCATCCCTCTCTCATTTTAAGTCAAGATGTCGATAAGGATGGTTGTAAGGAGTACAGAAAGTAATAAAGCCTACGCTCACGCAGCAAGATACGCCCGTTGGGATTTTTTTCACAACACCAAAATATCTAAGTCCCATAACTCCATAAGGACAAATCGGATGAACCTTACAATCGAAAGGCGGCTTCCTCTTCAAAGTCTGATCACAATGTACAAATATCATGAAAATCTGTTGACGCATATTCAAGTTATTGCGTTCCATGCACCTATATTTTGCCCTTAGCTTAACATGTATGTGCATATAACCCCCCCCCCCCCCCCCATTACACATAATTTCTGGATTATATGACAAAAAATTCAAGAACCCGTTATATATATGAAAGAACATCCTTTCTGCTTGAAGTATACAAAATTTCAAAACATTTTGACCAGAAATAGATTTTTAAAGAATTTTTAACTATTTTAGAATATTTTCATTGTATTTAAAATATCTAAGTCCCATAACTCCGTAACGACAAATTGGATGAACCTGAAAATCGAAAGGCAGCTTCTTCTTCAAAGTCTGATCACAATGTAGAAATATCCTGTAAATCCATTGACGCATATTCAAGTTATTGCGTTCCATGCGCCTATATTTTGCCCTTAGCTTAACATGTATGTGCATATAACCCCCCTTCCCATTACACATATTATCTCAGTTATGCGACCCAAAAATTAAAAACCCGTTACATATGTCAAAGAGCATCCTTTCTACCTTAAGTATACAAAATTTCAAAACATTTCAACCAGAAATAGATTTTTAAATAATTTTTAACTATTTTAGTATATTTTTACTGTATTTTAAAATATCTAAGTCCCATAACTCTGTAACGGAATATCGAATGAACCTTAAAATCGAAAGGCGGCTTCCTCTCCACAGTCCAATCAAAATGTATGAATATCATGAAAATCCGTTGACGCATATTCAAGTTATTGTGTTCCATGCGCCTATATTTTGCCCTTAGCTTAACATGTATGTGCATATAACCCCCCACCCCCTTCCTATTACACACAATATCTCGGTTATGCGACAAAAAAATTAAAAACCCGTTACATATGTCAAAGAACATCCTTTCTACTTGAAGTATACAAAATTTCAAAACATTTCGACCAGAAATAGATTTTTAAATAATTTTTAAATATTTTAGTATATTTTCACTGTATTTTAAAAATCTAAGTCCCATAACTCTGTAACGACATATGGAATGAACCTGAAAATCGAAAGGCGGCTTCCTCTCCACAGTCCAATCATAATGTATGAATATCATGAAAATCCGTTGACGCATATTCAAGTTATTGCGTTTCCATGCGCCTATATTTTGCCCTTAGCTTAACATGTATGTGCATATAACCCCCCCCCCCCCTTCCCATTACACACAATATCTCGATTATGCGACAAAAAAATTAAAAACCCGTTACATATGTCAAAGAACATCCTTTCTACTTGAAGTATACAAAATTTCAAAACATTTCGACCAGAAATAGATTTTTAAATAATTTTTAACTATTTTAGAATATTTTCATTGTATTTAAAATATCTAAGTCCCATAACTCCGTAACGACAAATTGGATGAACCTGAAAATCGAAAGGCAGCTTCTTCTTCAAAGTCTGATCACAATGTAGAAATATCCTGTAAATCCATTGACGCATATTCAAGTTATTGCGTTCCATGCGCCTATATTTTGCCCTTAGCTTAACATGTATGTGCATATAACCCCCCTTCCCATTACACATATTATCTCAGTTATGCGACCCAAAAATTAAAAACCCGTTACATATGTCAAAGAGCATCCTTTCTACCTTAAGTATACAAAATTTCAAAACATTTCAACCAGAAATAGATTTTTAAATAATTTTTAACTATTTTAGTATATTTTTACTGTATTTTAAAATATCTAAGTCCCATAACTCTGTAACGGCATATCGAATGAACCTTAAAATCGAAAGGCGGCTTCCTCTCCACAGTCCAATCAAAATGTATGAATATCATGAAAATCCGTTGACGCATATTCAAGTTATTGTGTTCCATGCGCCTATATTTTGCCCTTAGCTTAACATGTATGTGCATATAACCCCCCACCCCCTTCCTATTACACACAATATCTCGGTTATGCGACAAAAAAATTAAAAACCCGTTACATATGTCAAAGAACATCCTTTCTACTTGAAGTATACAAAATTTCAAAACATTTCGACCAGAAATAGATTTTTAAATAATTTTTAAATATTTTAGTATATTTTCACTGTATTTTAAAAATCTAAGTCCCATAACTCTGTAACGACATATGGAATGAACCTGAAAATCGAAAGGCGGCTTCCTCTCCACAGTCCAATCATAATGTATGAATATAATGAAAATCCGTTGACGCATATTCAAGTTATTGCGTTTCCATGCGCCTATATTTTGCCCTTAGCTTAACATGTATGTGCATATAACCCCCCCCCCCTTCCCATTACACACAATATCTCGATTATGCGACAAAAAAAATAAAAACCCGTTACATATGTCAAAGAACATCCTTTCTACTTGAAGTATACAAAATTTCAAAACATTTCGACCAGAAATAGATTTTTAAATAATTTTTAACTATTTTAGTATATTTTCACTGTATTTTAAAAATCTAAGTCCAATAACTCTGTAACGACAAATCGGACGAACCTGAAAATCGAAAGGCGGCTTCCTCTCCACAGTCCAATCATAATATATGAATTTCGTGAAAATCCGTTGACGCATAATCAAGTTATTGCGTTCCATAGGCGGACGGACAGACGGACAGACGGACGGACGGACAGACGGACGGACTTCGCCATACCATAATACGACCCGTCAAATGACGGGCGTACAAAAATGAATTTTCCAAAATACACCCTTGGACTTTAGAATACAACTCCCAAAGTTCTTAAATTTAACAGGGAAATGGAAAATAGAACTTGTTGCCTTTGGTGTCGATAGAGTTGTCAAAGACATCTTCAAACATAGGTAATCACAGATTACGAAGCTCACCTCGTGACAGCAAAATTCAATTCAAACATATTTCTTAGTACATGTATATTGGCTTTTAAAGGCAAAACCACTAAAGCAGAAAAAGTAGGTCAAGGTCATTTCATGAAAGTTTGATCAAAGATACATCCAATATGCAAGTTTGGTACATGTAGCAGTTATACTTTGCTCAATATTGGCTTTATAGAGCAAAATCACTCAAGCGGAAAAAGTAGGTCAAGGTCATTTTATGAAAGATTGATCAAAGATACATCCAATATGCAAGTTTGGTACATGTATCACTTATACTTTGCTCAATATTGGCTTTCAAAAGCGAAATCACTCAAGTGGAAAAAGTAGGTCAGATGCTGCATCCGATGCATGGGTCCATCTCGGCATCCAAAGATGAATCACTTGTGCAAGTTTGGTTACTGTAGCATTAGTACTTCGTCAGATACTGAGCTACCCCAAACTTCTTATCCAAATCACTCAAGCGGAAAATGTAGGTCAGATGCTGCATCCGATGCATGGATACACCTCAGCATCCAAAGATGAATCACTTCTGCAAGTTTGGTTACTGTAGCATCAGTACTTTGTCAGATACTGAGCTACCCCAAACTTCTTAACCAAGTCACTCAAGCGGAAAATGTAGGTCAGATGCTGCATCCGATGCATGGGTTCACCTCAGCATCCAAAGATGAATCACTTGTGCAAGTTTGGTTACTGTAGCATTAGTACTTTGTCAGATACTGGGTACCCCAAACTTCTTAACCAAGTCACTCAAGCGGAAAATGTAGGTCAGATGCTGCATACGATGCATGGGTTCACCTCAGCATCCAAAGATGAATCACTTGTGCCAGTTTGGTTACTGTAGCATTAGTACTTTGTCAGATACTGAGCTACCCCAAACTTCTTAACCAAGTCACTCAAGTGGAAAATGTAGGTCAGATGCTGCATCCGATGCATGGGTTCACCTCAGCATCCAAAGATGAATCACTTGTGCCAGTTTGGTTACTGTAGCATCAGTACTTTGTCAGATACTGAGCTACCCCAAACTTCTTAACCAAGTCACTCAAGCGGAAAATGTAGGTCAGATGCTGCATACGATGCATGGGTTCACCTCAGCATCCAAAGATGAATCACTTGTGCCAGTTTGGTTACTGTAGCATTAGTACTTTGTCAGATACTGAGCTACCCCAAACTTCTTAACCAAGTCACTCAAGTGGAAAATGTAGGTCAGATGCTGCATCCGATGCATGGGTTCACCTCAGCATCCAAAGATGAATCACTTGTGCAAGTTTGGTTACTGTAGCATTAGTACTTCGTCAGATACTGAGCTACCCCAAACTTCTTATCTAAATCACTCAAGCGGAAAATGTAGGTCAGATGCTGCATCAGATGCATGGATACACCTCAGCATCCAAAGATGAATCACTTGTGCAAGTTTGGTTACTGTAGCATCAGTACTTTGTCAGATACTGAGCTACCCCAAACTTCTTAACCAAGTCACTCAAGCGGAAAATGTAGGTCAGATGCTGCATCCGATGCATGGGTTCACCTCAGCATCCAAAGATGAATCACTTGTGCAAGTTTGGTTACTGTAGCATCAGTACTTTGTCAGATACTGAGCTACCCCAAACTTCTTAACCAAGTCACTTAAGCGGAAAATGTATGTCAGATGCTGCATACGATGCATGGGTTCACCTCAGCATCCAAAGATGAATCACTTGTGCCAGTTTGGTTACTGTAGCATTAGTACTTTGTCAGATACTGAGCTACCCCAAACTTCTTAACCAAGTCACTCAAGTGGAAAATGTAGGTCAGATGCTGCATCCAATGCATGGGTTCACCTCAGCATCCAAAGATGAATCACTTGTGCAAGTTTGGTTACTGTAGCATTAGTACTTTGTCAGATACTGAGCTACCCCAAACTTCTTAACCAAGTCACTCAAGCGGAAAATGTAGGTCAGATGATGCATACGATGCATGGGTTCACCTCAGCATCCAAAGATGAATCACTTGTGCCAGTTTGGTTACTGTAGCATTAGTACTTTGTCAGATACTGAGCTACCCCAAACTTCTGAACCAAGTCACTCAAGTGGAAAATGTAGGTCAGATGCTGCATCCGATGCATGGGTTCACCTCAGCATCCAAAGATGAATCACTTGTGCAAGTTTGGTTACTGTAGCATTAGTTCTTTGTCAGATACTGAGCTACCCCAAACTTCTTAACCGGACGCGGACACGGACGCGGACGCGGACGCGTGGGGTTATAGCATAAGCTCACTCAACTTCGTCGAGGTGAGCTAAAAATGAAATTTTTGTATATTTGGACATTTGTGAGATGTCACTTGTTGGCAAAAAAGGACAGACCTCTGCTGCGACGAATCTATATTACAGATACTGGAAATATGGTTTTTGAGAAATCCTATGAGGTCCCCTTGAGAAATCAGAATTTTGTATATCTGCATTTTGAAATTATGGATAAAAACCAAAAACCGACCAATTTTCTTTTCAACGAAAGCATTGTATCATTGGTTTTAACAAGGATCGGTAATGACTAAAAAGGTTCATATCTTGGAATATAAGTCATTTAAACTTGAGACTTTGATACGACAACATCATGTTTGATGCAAGGAGACAATATTTATCATCAGAGGAATTCTGGAAGAAAGACTATGTTGGAGTTATACCTCGAAACAGAAAAGAGGGAAAAGGACGGTAATTCCTATAGATCCTCAAACGGGACATGGTATGGTGTATAAACGAAAAGCCAAAATGACGCCTATTTCTGAGGTAATTGATCAAGGGAAAAAATCTCCACCTGAATTTTATAAAACAGTGTATCAAAGACTGGCCCGAGGAGATAAATTAGCTGCCAGGGCTAAGTCTCAATATGAATACACAACAAAGGAGGGACAAATCCGCATGCCTTTGAAGAATAAGAAATTCAAACCATTATCACGAGGGCCACCTGGTAGGAGAATCTTTCAAATATAATCGAGTAAAAAGTGAGTGTTTTCATATTTTAAATTCATTTGAGTGAGTGCCAGCATGGACTCAACATCGTGTTCTCACTGTCATCATACATTTACCCCGTCGAGATAACTTGAAAAGGCGCTAGCGGCTCGTCCATGGAGGTAAGCTTCCATATTATCCTCCTCCTCCTCCTCAAGCTAAGATGACAAATGTCAAAGACTGTAGTCAGAGATCATGGAGATTTATTCATCCGTTTACAATGATACTCTCTGGACCTACCATGAGCGGTAAATCAACCTGGATGAAAACACTTTTAATCAACAAAGAGGACTTTATTTCACCTCTACCTAATAGGATTATATGGATGCACAAACGATGGCAACCTTTGTATGATGAATTGAAAGGCCATGTACCAAATATCAAATTTATTCAGGGCCTCCCCGGTGATCTAAACAAGGATTCCTTCTTTGATGTCAGTATCAGAACCTTGCTCGTCATTGACGACATGATGCCGGACGCTGCAGACAATAATGACGTATGTGAAATATTCGTTGAAGGAGCTCATCATCGTAACTTGAGTGTGGCTTTCATCATGCAAAATTTATTCAACGAAGGAAAAGGTAACAGAACCATGAATCTCAACACACAATATTTAGTCATATTTAAAAACCCACAGGACCAACAACAAATCGCTACCCTGGCTAGACTGATGTATCCCAGAAAGTCGAGAAAACTTATCGAAGCTTATCAAAAAGCCGTTGAAATTCCACATGGATCTCTTCTAAATGATTTCAAACAGCTGACTCCTGATGATCAACGTATCAGGCCAAAGGTATTTCAAAATTATCAAAACCAATCAAATTACAAAAAATCAGATTTCATTGAACAAACTGATAGATACGAAAAAAGATCAGTATACGATGATGATGATATTGAATCAGACTTCAGCCATTAAATGGGATATGTTTGTGATGATGATATTGAATCAGAGTGCAGTGTTGATACGTTTGAGGACAACGAGGATGATACATCAGGATTAGATATGTTGATCAATAAGATTTGGGAAGCACACGAGTCAATCTTTCAGGAAAAAATGACTTACTTGGTAAATAATGGCATGAATGAGGCAGAGGCACGAAACCTTTTCAGAGAGGACATGATGGAAATGGACAGAGAATTGTTGTTAAAACTTTACAGTGATTTTTTAAACATGTCAATACACATGTACTATTAATGAAAAGTTCTTTACACAAGAGAATGAGACATATAATTTTATCTGGAATTAACAGATGCAATGTACCAGTTGCACATGCCATATCTAGAATTTTAATGAATCATCAGAATGAATTCAATGTTCTTTTTCTGGAAAATTAATTATATATACTAGTAGATGAAGTATTATGTGTCTTGGATGTACATTTTTGTTTGTATTAAATTACATTATAGATAATGAATAAATTTTAAAAACAAAAATTGTGTTGTTTATTATATTAAATAAACATAGTACTATGACCTTAAGATTGGTCAAATATCAGGTTCAGCTTTGAGGTCCTATATCCTGATGGCATCTAAATGAGTGTACACCTAAATTGGGCCAATATAAGAGTCGTACAAAAAAGAAGGTTACCTAAGTGATTTTGCAAATATCGATCGATCCTGATCCAAAATCTAAGGTTGTATCCAAATTACACACAATCACTTGACCACTAAACATCTACATTTGTTTCATATATCTGACAATATCTATCTAAATAAGGTCAATTTATTGGTCAAGGTTACATACTTCACTTCAAGGTGACCTGACCGAGTTTTACACTTGGAAGATTTTTGAAGGTGACCTGACTGAGTTTTACACCTCACCAATTTCTAGGGCCAACTTAATGACCGATATTTTTACACCTGACCGAATTCTATGGCCATGGAAATTCTATAAAGGTCAAAGTTTACCATAAGGAAGAAAATATCAGCAATCTTTTTCAAAAGGCAAGTTCAATGCATTAGCACAAAGTTCCATGGCTTCTGGAACTGATTCACTAAGAAAATGATGCATGAATGACTGAATTCACTCCTTAACAATTTATTTATTTCCTGGGGCATAAGCATATGTCACACATCTCACAAAACACCTTCAAAATGCTTCGTAAAACTCACCTAAAACTATGTTATGATCAATAATAGTTTTTTTTCTGGGTATTTATAGTCACTATAGACAAAAGTCAAGATGAAAAATAAGATGTCTAACCATACAGAGGCACATGTAAAAATTCTCATCAGGGATTAATATAGGTCTGCGTCCTGCGTCTCTCACGCATAAAAATCACCTAGGACCCACTGACTTCCAATCGCTGCATCCCATTGTACGCATTTATTCACTTTGTTATAATATGTCCACTTTAGATGATGTTTACATAAAACTCTCAAAGTTGAGAAAGTGTTTTAACTGTATTACATGTAAATGTCTTGTGCTTATAATTGATCTAACATATTAAACATAAGAAACGATTGTCTGCAGTAATGTATGTGAAATTGTTGCGTAGCAAAATTTTATATACAGTCCGATGCCCTTCTAATTGTTTATCATTCAGATTCAGATGTAATATATACAATATATTATGAAAAATTCTTCCATGAGCAGCTACATTTAGGTGCTCCACGCTATGACGTTAGAGAAAATTCCGTGATAACGCTGTGTAACGTTATAAACAACATCAAGCTAGTTCTCATATGCAAAGGAAATTGTTCTGGATCTATTTTGAATATTATTGAGCTAAATTCATCCTATTCCTTTCATCAACTCAAAAACTCCCAATATCTTATTTACAAGAAGAAATAAAGGAATGCGTGTTTTCCACAGTTTTAGACATCGGGTTATTGTAGTTCAAGCATTCAGGGTTAAATGGAAGCTTGGGATAATTAGCTTTGTATTCACATAGGAATCACTCGTTTTCTATTAGTAAATCAATGAACAGAATAGATTTTAACATGTCAAACTATAAGTAGTGGACGGTATCCTAAAGTAGCACAACTTTGATTTACATGTAGATTATTTATTAGATATTGTCCATATAGAGCTAATTTAGTGGAGTGTTACTGATTTAATGAAACTTTAAAATCACTATTTCTCATTCGATCATTTTATTCAGTTGTTGAAGTGGGGAGGGGTTACCTTTTTTGGAGGGGTTAGAAAAAGAGGGCACTAGCTCCTGTGGGTTCAAAAATTTATTCTAAAGAATAATGAATAAGATGCTAAAATACTTTTGTCAGCATACCATTTTATCCTTGTTTATCACTTCAATTTAAAACCGGGACAACTTTAGAGTTATATTTAGTGCTCTCATGTGACAGAGGGGAATCACCCCTGGCATTTTTTTTTCTTTGCTACCAGTCAAATACTAGATATGAAAAAATATACAGCTTTGAACAAAAGAATGGACATTTCTGTTTTGATTGACGGTTAAAAGCTGGGCACAGCCACTGTAAAAATGGAGTATTTTCAGGGCAATGTCAGCATGGAGCTCCATAACGTAGCCACATGGTAAAACTTTGCTAAACATCTTGAATCAATCAACTAACATTGTTTAATTAACACCCAAGTCTTTGTATATAATTGGATTATTTGGATAACAATAATTACGAAGCCTCACTTGCGCGTAAATAAAACAACTAAGAAAACAATCAATTACTTAATTACTATTATGTCGGAAGTTTGAGGGATAGATGATTTATTTCTAATATTTTTTTCTGGAACATAACGATATCACGGGCATAAATTGCCTCATGAAAAAAAGAGGGTTTACAGCACTTGGGACTCATTCATGAATATCTGTTGGGACCCATTGTTTTAGCTCGGGACCCATTGGCCAAATTTTGTCGGGTCTAGAGGACCCATTTAGATCAAATTGTTACATAAGATGAATCCCTGGCCTCATGGTTATCCCCAAAGTTTTTTTTTTTTTTTGTTTTTTTTTTTTGTGGAGCTCACATATCCCATTATGTATGAACCTTTCCTCTTCATGACTGACAAAGGTATTAATGACAATTCTAATATGATTGAAATTTTCTCCTTATACATGTGCATGTACCATAAAACTCGTCTGGTGTAAAATCTCCGACAAACTTCCATTGCGCTAAGCTCCGCCCATTCACGTGCTATATTAGAATAGAAATAACAACTAGCTAGCCGTGATTCATTGTCCAGTAATTCCACGAGTCGCATGAACCAATCAAATTATCAAATTAATTCTACTCTAATTTTTCAGCCTTATCTATAAGGGGCAAACAACCTGCATAAAAATGAAAAATATTGTGATGTTGCATGAGAATGTACATAGACCAATTATTCTGAAATACCTGCTTCTTGTCTGAAAGGTATAATCTCCTGGCACTCTCCAGTAACATTTCATGATTTTCCTTTGCTTTATCCAAGTCATTCTGCAATGTTTGGTTGCGAGCATCCCAAGTCCTTGCAATGGTGAGCACATACTTAATTGGATCCATCTCTACATATTTCTCAGCTTCTTTCTTTTGTTTAGCATGGTGGTCTGCTCTAGCAGCAGCATGGTCAACTTTTATATTAACTGGTCCACCATATTCAGATGGGTATAAATTTTGTATCTATGAGGTAAGGAAAGATAAAAATGTTATTGAGTTTAAAGCAACAATATTAAAGATACAATTCATCGTCAAATATTTGGTCTTTTCGAAATACAGAGTTACTTCCCATTTGTGCAGATTAAAATGACGTCAAGTGATTGTGACATCATTAAATTCTATGGAAACCAGCATGAAATTCCGGGAAACAGTGTTACATATATGACGTTTTTATAGGAATTTAATGATGTCACAACGCTTTTAAATCAGATACCTGCACAAACATGACAAATGGGACGTAACTCTGTTTTTTCGAAAAGACCAAATTCTGTTCCACAAGCGGTTACAATCTGCTTAATTTAGACGGCCCAGTAGTTCATTATCAGGAAAATAACCCTTACAGGTCAATATGACATGACAATCACAGTGCTCAGCCAATGAGAATCGGATAAAAATAGACAATACATGTATATAAATAAAAACATGTTATCTACCTTATTTTTTAAGTACTTACAGGTCTTTTCTTATATTCTTTACTTTCCATGTAAATACTGATCAGAAATATGTAATTTTGCCAAATGCCTGGAAGATCATATGTTTTATGAATGGAACGAAGAACATCAAACAATATTCCACCAGCCTCTCTGTGATGTGTCCTCACATCAT